>JARHVA010008387.1:60000-187500 GCA_037957365.1 Torreya grandis | reverse complement strand
AATATTCTAATCCAATTCGATCATGTTCTAGATCAAACCTATATGGGCACAATAAACTATTTAAGTATCATTTATTTCCAATTCATTATAATATCTATCAATTATTGTAATTTAATATTTTTAGTAATATCATTTGTATAAATTTATAACAATATTTTTTTTAGTTTTCTATTGATTGGTCTGATTATTAGGTTAATTTACCATTCTTTTGTAAAATCTAATCTAGTTTCCATAACCCTAGATAATACTCCAATATCTGAATTTATAGTTAAAATTTTGAATTAATTTAATTGGCCTGCTTTAGAGTATTTTTAATTTTCCATTTTATTAAGCTATTATACCCCTTTAAACCTCATCCAAATATATTAAAAATGGTTAAACATTCTATAAACCCTACCTGTGTGTCTTCTATACAACCATTTCTTATTCTAGGATTATTCAGTTGCCTAGGGTTTATATATATATATATATATATATATATATGTATGTATATGTATATGTATATATATTATCATGGATCATTTTAGTTCTTACTTTTACCAAATAAGAAAAAAATTATTCCCTTATGGGAAAATTTTTCAAATCAAGTATAACATATGAGAAATATTAATTTATATATTTAAAGAGCCATAAATACCGAGCATAATAAATTTCAAATGTCAACAAGTGAACAAAATCAGACATGTTTGAGATATTTCATTGATCCACCTACCCTTTGAGGTTATAATGGTCATCAATAAACTCCTATTATTCACTGATGACCTATGTTGGATTCCATGGTCCCTAATATTAGTTATAAATAATTTAGGCCATCACATCATTGTGATGGTCAACATGTTCGTACATACCCTAAAATAAAACTGGATACATGTGGATCAGGTTTTACATAAATCATGAAAGCTTCTTAAATAATCACAAGGAAATAATGGATTCCTTTCAAACTCAAAATAATTTACTATTACCTTGAGTTCTAAAATGTGAGAAAATGTATTGTTACCAAAGATTCTAAGGTTTTCCAGTGATGTACCATAACAAAAGATTCCAAAACTTTTAGATGATATATCATTTCCATAGGTTCCAAATTTCAAAAGTAAGAAACATTACCAAAACTTTCAAATGATTTTCAATTACCTTAAGTTATAAAAATTTCATTTCATGCAAATATCAAAAAATATTACTAATGATTATGTCGTA
Source organism: Torreya grandis (assembly GCA_037957365.1). Lineage (NCBI taxonomy): Eukaryota > Viridiplantae > Streptophyta > Pinopsida > Cupressales > Taxaceae > Torreya > Torreya grandis. The sequence continues at coordinate 186,306 of JARHVA010008387.1, read as the reverse complement.
TCCATTATTCCTATATTATAAATAGATGGTGAATTACAACCGATCATTGCATATTTTCAATTCTCAATAATTCTTAATAATTATCGCTTATCTATGATGAGAAATATATGATAATTACAATGGTATTTTTTAGTCATTAATGTACAAATGTTATACTACAATGTTAATACTAATATTAATATCATCAAAAATCAACCTCTTGCAAAATGTGTGTTTAAATATCTTTATCCATGATATTTTATCATGAAAATGTTACATTTATTTTTTGGCCATGAATATCTTTCCAAAATACCATTTAATATGTACATTAATCTGATAAATGGGCTTAATATGAATGAATATTCCTAGATAGTTACATGCATGGCTCACACAAGCTATTTGGGATTGGTTATATAGTTTGCCAAATATTTCCTTAGCTACATTCCATAAATTGAATATATTTTATTCTCAAAATTTAATACACATAATATACCCAAGTTTACATTGGAATATTTTTGAAAACATCATACAACATGATGATGAGTCTATTTAATATTACACTATTCTAATAAAAAAAATAACAAAATGATGGGGCATTCAAATTTTGAACTACAATTCATATTTGGCATGGAGATTACTTATCAACCAAAATAAAAAGACATTACATAAATTCTACACCTCATTTATACACTTATATATGGATGTACATGGATATGCTTGTTTCCTACTCAAAGATATAAATAAATTAAATACATCTCCTACAAAGTACAACTTTGTCAAAGTTACATACAATGGAAATAATATCAAGAAAATGTAATGAACAATTATTTGGCATTCCAAATATTATATTAAACATTTTTAAAAGTCACTCAATAATGATCAATACCATATGGACATAATTTAAAACCAATTACAAGTACACCAAGTAAAAATCACACTTGCCAAAAGGGTTTAACAATTACATTATTCATGAGTGGAACTTATTTTGACCATAACCATATTGATCCTACAAAAAAATAATGTTATTATAATGAAATATGTTTTTAAAAACATGGATACAATAGAAAAGATTTACATAATAAGGGACATTGTAAAGACTCGTTGGGATACATAATATTAACAATTGATTATGGTCCATGTGTTGTCCAAATGAAGGTTTGGGTCATAACTCACACATCTCAACATAATTTTAGATTGGAATTTTTTTGGATATACCAAATGGAATCTGAAATAGATCAAAATCAACAAATTATTTCATTCTCCCACTAGGAAATATTAATTCACATAACACATGATGGTGATAGAAATTATACTAAGAAACTAAGGATAAAAGAGGAACATGATATGGACCTTTTTCACTAAAACTGATCCAGTCATGATAGACACGATCCATTTAATGTACTTTGACAAAAATAAATAAAATATTACAAAATGAAAATATAAAATATAAAACATTCAAGTATATTTGATATCAAAAAAAAATTCAACATACACATTTTTACTAGCTCCATGGCATTTGAGTTGTTTAATTTGTTAGTAGGAAACATATCATTTATTTCCAATAAAAACATATGATCCATAGTTAGTTTATTGTGATACACACATACATGAGATCCATGATAAATGCACATTGATATGTTTGACCTTTCTTCTCCGCACATGACACACTACATCGGGGTCACCTTGTTTATAGTTGATTACGATCAATATAGGTTATATGGGTTTTTATCACTTCTAAATTATCATGTTAAACCTATATACTAACACTTACACATTTTTATATTCATGATTATATACTATATCATGTAAATGATATGATATGTTACATGACATTTTTTGCTAACACATATATGTAAGGACTAGTATGATTTGCTTATGCTAGTTGTTGATACATATGTATTCACGTTGTCACTTCCTTAAATGTATTTATTATTTGATATTGTCATTATTTTTAAAAATTTTAATATGTTCCTTAATTTTGGCCACCTATTCCATTTCATGTTATTATGTGTCTACATTTCAATGTCCTCCCTTAGAGTATACAACATTTAAACATGCCTCTTGTTTAAAATCTCATTAGACCCCCTTCTGAATGACATTGAGTGTTCTTGAGTGTGGTTTTTATTGTTTTATTATATTAATTTATATATTTTTCCATGATCCACATCATGAATCTTAGGTTTTGTTGTGATCACATACTAAAAACTTCACTAAGATATATATGCTTTGACATGCTACTCATATATGTTATATGATGTATACACAAATAATATATTGATCTTATCATTTTAAGGTAAGGTCAGGACAATATTCCATTACCCTCACCTCAAAATGGATGGAATATTAGTGTGGAAATTTCATAGAGACATGAACACACACATAAAATGATGGAATAATTTGATATACTTTATACGATTCATATATACACATGCATTAGAATCATCTACATTTGGCACCAATTTTTATAGATCTGGGATAAAATTTGTTTGATGTATGATATATATTATACATAGTCATAGAAAATAACCTAAATTTTGATATATAATTTATTTTGAGACACATTAGAGATGAATATTTCATACAAGCATACCTAAAAGTATAAATACATTTTCAAAACTTTTTACCTCAAATCACTATATTCATGAAGAAGCATTATTTTTAGTTTTTTAATATCTATAGCATTTGGATCTATTGAATATTTTTTATGTCATTTATGGAATTATAAATAATTACCTTTTATGGGTTGAATTCGTTATACCACTTAAATTGACTTTGTTATACACTCACTTGAGTTATGCATTGGACATTTAGTGATCTATAGCTATGTCACAACTCCACTATGCCCTAAATTGGGTGCATAATTACCCTAAAAATATACTATTTAAATCTCCATGTCCAACTTTTAACCTCTCTCAACTCCAAATTATTCATAAGGAAGCATATTTACCCAAGAAAAGTACCAAAGGGAAAAATGGTTGCATGGACACATGTGTACTCCTTCAGTGCTCTATTTATCTTTCAAGTATTTTAATTATTCAATTTAAAATTACATGAAGTGATTTATATTGTAATATTCTCTTGGTTATAAGTGATAAAGTAACAAAAAATTAACTATGGCTCAATTAAATGCAAGGTATGTTACACACATCCATGTACACATTTATTTTCTTTAAACTAGTAATTTAATCCTTATGCATTACTAGATTAAAGGGTGTGAAAATGTAGATACTAAAATTTAATTATATATATCATCTAATTCTTGTAGACTTGACAAATACTAATCATGTAACTACCCTTGAGTTCTAGATCTTCCTACTATTGAAAGGCTCGCATTTACCATCTCATTATGCCTAGCCAATTATCCTATGGATTGACCCTATGATGTTGATGAACCAAATCAAATGTACACTATAGAAATATTAAAACCTGATTTATATAATTCATTATCAGTTAATAAAATTAAATAGTTTTATATCCTTCTTGACAATTCCATTTTTCATAGGGACACTAGGGTCGATGCTATTGTTTGATTTCCCTATCTAGTGTCCATACCTCAATATTCATCCAAATTGAAAATATTTTGAAATGTATGGGTCAAAATGTTTGTCTTATTTAACCATTTTTAAATATATTTTAAAAAAGAGTGGTAAAAATATGAATGAAATCATACACATTATTCTTTTGACAAATACCAAACATGCACCTATTAAAGCTCATTTAATCAATACCACAACTGATTTATACTACCATTTTATTCTCTATTTATATATCAATCATAGGATCAATAATATTATATGTCTAAAACATTGAAATAATAACCCATGAGTATAATTTGTTAAGTACAATATTGATCATTGCATGCCTTTCATACAACATATTCCACCCATGTGCACACATAAAAACCCATGCATAATAGATACCTACATATGTATAATGACCTCCTTGGAGTATTACCTATATAGGCAACACCCATTTAAAAATGGGTCCTTGAGGTCAAGTTGAACTCATGACCCTACTAACCCATTTTTCTTAAGGTGAAATACAATAAGATGAAGAGCTAGGGTTTAATGTATAAACATTCATATAGATCCTATGTGTGAAGTCCAAATATATCAACAAGAAATCAATAAAAACCCCTAATAGGTCTAGGAGCTCACTTCTCAATATAATGAATATTTTTTATAAGATGAAAACATAAATTCATAGATAGAATCATCAACACAAATGTCCATAGTTTGATATAAGTGTCTATGCTTTCAAAGATAACGTCCTTAGAATCAGATCATGGGATCTTAAGCATCAGTCTACCTATCTCTAGGTTGCACATCTAAAACTAGCTATGTATTATCTCTTCCATTTTCTTCAATTATTATAATATAAATTGGTGTTTTACTTTCAGTTGCATTAATTTTATAGATTGAACATATTATGTTTTTGAATTAATTTAATTGGCCTAATTTAGAATAATTTTATTTATTTATATGATTAATCCTTTTTACCCCTTTAATCTTCATCCAAACATATTAAAAAGGTTTAAATAATTAATTTTTTATACTATTATTATTCTTTTAGTACAAATGATGTTAATGTCATTTGCAGAAATGATGGTATAGTAAAATATTGAGATAGGCTTGAGAATGAATGATTTTAGTGTATAATGGCAACAATGATATACAATTATATAAGGGTGAGTTGTAATAGATACATTACTATTTTCCATAATTTCCTATGTATATTATTATTATTATGAAAACCAATTAATATGTTTACCTTTTAATGTGTTTGATTAAGTGGCCATCATTGGAATTATTTCAATTGTGCTCATTATTTTAGATCCTTGGTTCACACTTGGATGTTTTAGGCCTATTATGCTTGTTAAGCCCCATAATGCTTGTGTGATAGGAATAAACTAAGAAATGTGTATTTGGTCTTAAATTTACAAGACGCAATTATTAAGCATAAAATTTGGTTTCTATTATTTTAAATTGGAATGGTGATTATCATTTTTATTTAGACGTTATTTTATTAATCATGTTAAATGATTAAGCATTATTTATTCGAAACTATTTGTTCGTGGGAATCCATGAGTGATCCAAAACTTAAAGTTTTGGTTGATAAATATCTCAATAGCATAGAAATAACACAATAACAATGAATTCTCTGAGAAGAGTAGTATTACTCAAGATTGCAATACAAATATATGATTATCTCTGGGAAGAGATGTCTATCTTCACATTTTAGGTTACCTCTTCATTTATAAATTTTTTGAAACCATGGGTAGGATTTTAAATGTAACAAATATAGAGGGAGATTAAGTGGTTTGACTTCCAAGATTTAAAACAATACAGAATTCGAGAAATTACTATTTTTAGAAACTTACTATTTTTAGACTACACTATAAAAATTGAAATTTGGGGCACTTCCATTTGGTTTTCAGGGGTAAAAATTCATTTACCAAATCTCAATTAGATCTCATGATTTTCTCCTCATTATTAACTTTCCAATGGTTCAAATGGCAAGTCAATTGGAGCTACGGTGCAAAAGTTATGGCTCCTAGAAGTTCCATCATCAATTAGGGTGGAACTATCACCCGAATTGTCACCTAAATTGGTGCCTAGCTCATTCCTCCCTCCTTGAAAATCACTGGTCCCCATTGCATCAATGTTACACATTAGGTGTGGTATTTTTTTCTTGATTTGATTCTCTATGAGCCACTCACATTGATGGCTAAGCTGGCCCCTTTTGACCACTCAATAAAGTGGAATAGAGCATCCTCTTGTTGTCTTCATCCAGGTATCCACAATCTGATCCTCTTCTACTGGAGAAAAACTTTGTGGATCAATATCATCAATGTCTAGTTTTTTTTATACAAATATAGTGTCTAATAGAGGTGGGTGATATGGTTTGAGGAGTTCCACATTGAATATTGGATGTAGACCAAGGTAGGCTGGTAGTTCAACTCAAAACCATTTTCTCCAACTCTTCTGGTGATGGTGTAGGGACCATATCATAGAGGCTAAATATTTTTGTGTGGGCATATAATTCATTCCTTCTAAAGCTACAACCAAACCTTGTCAGCCACAACAAAATGGTGTGTAATCCTATGTTTGTCATGGCATTGCTTGTACTTCTAATTCATCTTCTGTAGGATATAATGAACTTGTTGTTGGATGTGTTGCATTTGTTCAATAAACTTTTTTGCTTTTGCTACCTTAGATATTTCATGAGGTGTGTATTCCATGGTGCAAAATGGAATAGCTATATCAATTGGTGCCATGGGTTGGAACCCAAAACATACCTGGAATGGACTGTGCTTGGTCAAGTTGTTTAACACCTGATTATATCCATGTTGTATGAAAAGAAGTCCCTCATCCCATATGCGTGGATGTTTGGAGTGATACATCAAAATCATGTGAACAATCAAGTAGTTTACCACCTCTATTTGACCAAAATTTTATGGATGTAAGGATATGGACTTCATCAGCTTAGTATCCATCATCTTCCATAGAGTGGACCAGAAGATGCTCAGTAACCTGCTATCTCGATCTGAGACAATGGACTTGGGGAGACCAAAATGGAGCCATACATGACTAAAATATAATTGAGTAGTTTCCTCAGTAGATATATTTTTCTTACAAGAAATCATGATAGCCATTTTTGAAAAATGATTAACTACCAAAAAAATACAGTCCTTACCATGTTTTGAAGTGGGTAAACCTGAGATAAAATCCATTGAGACAGATTCCCAAGGCCTGGTTGGTTCTGGTAATGGCATCTAAAATCTTTGCTTCTTATTTATTGGCTTGACTATTGCACATGGGGTGCAATATTTGAGATATCTTTCCACATCCTTTTGCATATGGGGCTAGTAGAAGTGTTTTTGAAGAACTGCCAATGTCTTTTCAATACCAAAGTGTCCAGCGGTCCTACTGAAGTGTGCTTCCCATATCATCTTTTGTTGCTCTACAACTAGCACACAGATTTGCCCCATATGATAAAAGACATTATCTTGAAAATATAAATTAGAAAAATGTTTACCTTTTTGAAGTGATTTATATGTATCATCAAAGGTAGGATCTGCTTCATATAGAGCACCCCAAGTGGTAGTCTCATGTCTGCATAGGTTAAGAACTATTGTGAGTGCAGTAATTGGTGGGTGGCTCAAACAATCTATAGTTGTATTTGAGCTCCCCTTTTTGTGTTTGATTATCAGGTAGAATTTCTAAAGATATGTGGCCCACTTTTAGTGCCTCTCATTTCATAGTTTTTTTACATCTGGATGAATTCCAATGGTCTGTGGTCAGTGTGGATGATCGTTTCTTTCCCCAAGATGTAGTGTTTCCATTATTTTCAAGCTTACACAATGGCATAGAGATCCTTATCATATGTTGGATATTTCCTTATTGTATCAATGAAATTTTCACTATGATATACAATAGGATGGCCATGTTGCATGATGATAGCTCCCAAGGCATATTCAGATGCATCTATCATCAACTCAAAAGGTTGATGCAAATATATCAAGGTAAGAACAGGGGCTGAGCAGAGTCTATTATTCAAATTCTCAAATTCCCTTTGTTGTATTTCACCCCACTAAAATGTATATTTAGCTCCTCCTTTAGTCACTTGGGTTAGTGACCAAGTAACATGTGAAAATCCAAGAACAAACCTACGGTAGAAATTTGCAAGACCCAAAAGATGTAAAGCTCTATGAGGGTCCTTGGTGTGGGCCATTCTCAAATAACCTGAATATTTTCTAGATCAACATGGACCCCTTCCTCTTTCACAACATACCTGAGGTACTAAATTTTTGTCATTCTAAATGTGCATTTGTCAAGATTTGCATACAACTTATGCTCTTAAAGAGTTTGAAGCACCTTACGAAAATGTTACAAATGTTCTTCCCATGTTCTACTATAGATGAGTATGTCATCTAAGTATATAACCACAAATGAGTTTATGAAGGGTCGTAGGATGTCATCCATCATCCTCATGAAGGTTGCAGGTGCGTTAGTTAAGCCAAAAGGCATAACCAACTGTTTAATGAGCCCTTCCTTAGATTTGAATGCAGTCTTCCAGATGTCAGTGGATTAATGGGAATTTGGTGATAACTAGGTTTGAGATCAATTTTGGTGAAGAAATTCACACCATGGAGCTAATCCAGTAGGTCATCAATCCTGGGGAGAGGATAATGATTCTTCATAGATATTTTATTTAGGGCTCGGTAGTTAATGCAAAGCCTCCATGTTCTATATTTATATAGTGCCAAGACAATTGGGCTACCACAAGGTAAAGAGTTTGTCCTGATGTGACCCTTTTGGATTAATTCTTGAATCTATCTTTTTATGTCATCATTCTCTAAAATTGATCAATGATACACATGACTATTAGGCAAAGGTGATCCTGGGATCAAATTGATAGAATGTTTTACCTGGCAATGCAGTGGAACTCTTGTGGGTGACTTGAACAAGTCATCATATTCTTCTGTGATTCATCCTATCTACTTTTGTTATTGTGTTGATTTTGTAGTCAGGACTGCAACATTGGCCTTCTTGGATTTATGTGGTTTGACCACCATGAGAACAAATTGCTTTGTTTTCTCCACCAATCTCTTGCATTGCTTAGCACTGATCATGGAGACAAATGTGGGAGATGGTACCTCTGGTACCCTATAGTGCCATGTCCCAAAAGTGAGGATGATCCTTTAGGTTTGTGATTCATAGATGCCATGTCGCTCACACATGAACAATTGACCAAGGAGTACATCAAAAACATCTAGATTGACCACATCACATAAGACTTCATCTTCAAATGGCTTTATAGCATATGAAAGAAGACACTGATGGGTGACATCGAGGTCTCTTCTTGGGCTCAACCATCCAATATTGTAGGGCTTTGGATGAGGCTTCATGGATAGATTTAGACTTTTCACAACTTTAGCAGAGATTAAATTCTTTTGACTCCCACTATCAAGAATGAAATGTAAAGGCTTACCTTTTACCCATAATTTAGAGTCAAATAATCTTTCCTTGTCATCTGGTCTTTCCTCATAGGTCTATGATGAAGCAACGATGGTGTCAGGCTAAACATTGACAATTTCTTCTTCGTCCTCTTCAACTGTGGGTTGTGTATGAGGCAGAGTAGTAGATGTCGAGTATTGTGACTCAGATAGTAGTGACTTGATGGCTCGACATTATTATTTAGAGTGAGTTCTAATTTTGTGGTAATCACGCCATTTTCTAGCCTTCCCCTTCTAGGATTTCTTATCCTAAAATTCCTTTTGCTTCCAATTCTGGCCTCGTGTTTGACCTTCCTTGTCACTTTTCCATTTTGAGGGTTGACTCTTCGTATTCTTTCTACCATGTTTTTGTTCAATCTTCACTGTGAATTTATATGCCTCATCAAGGGTTTCAAAATTAAAGAGTTCCATTTCCCCCCATATGTACCATTGTAGTCCACCATGATATTTGAGAGTCTTATGTTTCTCACTTTCTTGAATGCCTAATCTTGCAGACAAAGAATGACAAGTGTCTTTGTAATCTTGAACAAATTGGTCCTTACCTTGGTGAAGTTATTGCCACTGTATGTATAGATCATCATATATTCTGATGGGATAGTATTCTTCTTTCACCACTTCCACAAAATCATCCTAGGTAGGTTCCACCTCAAGGGCAATGTCATCTATATTGAACCTCTTTTTGTACACTTCCCATCAGTTTTTCATAGGCAATGATGATTTCAAAAGAGTAAAAGTAATCTTTTCTCCATCAATGAACTTATTTACAGAGAAGTAGGAAGACAATTGATCCAACCAATTATTATACTACATCAACATTGATTTTTCCTTCAAATTTAGGAATATCAAAATTTACCTAAACCTTGAAGGGTGTTGGGACACTGAAAGGACATTCCCTGGATGAGGAGCTAGGAAGTGGAGCCACAGAGCCAGGATTTCCCATCAGAAGTGTTTGAATAATTTAGGGAAAAAAATTTAGCATCTATGCTTGTTGCCATTGGAGGAATTCATTCACCATTTCCTTGAAAGGATTAGATGTCTCAATTTCATCCACCATTTGAAGTCATTTGGAGTGAACAGGTGGAAAATTTGGAAGCTCTATTGTTTCCCACCCAAGTTTCTTATAGCTTGACCTCATCTTCAAGATCATACACTCTCAAGACAAATCCCTCTGATACCATTGATCCAAAAATCATAAGCTCTAGTTGATAAATATCTCAATATGATATAAATAACGCATTAATAATGAATTCTCTGAGAAGAGATGTAGTATTACTCAAGATCGCAATACAAATATATGCTTATCTCTAGGAAGAGATGTCTATCTTCAAATTTCAAGTTACCTCATCATTTATACACATTTTAAAATCATGGGGAGGATGTGGAAGGTCACCAATCTTGAGGGAGATTAAGTGGTTCAACTTCTAAGATTTAAAACAATACAAAATTCGAGGAATTACTATTTTTAGAAACTTACTATTTTTAGACTACAATACTAAAATTAAAATTTGGGGAACTTCCATTGGGTTTTCAAGGGTAAAACTTCATTAATAAGATACCAATTACATTTCATGAGGTCCTCCTCATTCTTAGCTTTCCAACTGTTCAAACGGCGAGTCAATTGGAGCTACGGTGCAAATGTTATGGCTCCCAGAAATTCTGTCAGCAATTGAGGTGGAACTGTCACCTAAATTGGTGCCCGGATCAATGAGGCATTGACCTTAGAAAAATGAAATATAAATAAAATAATGGAATGTAAATAAAATAATGAATAAGGTAGGAGTAATGGTTTCATGATGCACAGATCTTGTTTCCATGGCACTAAGGGAACATGACATTTGTGGTGGCCATAATGTCATAACCATGACTATTGATTTGTGTGGTTTTTGGAAAAGAATATCTCATATATTTTACATTGGATTTTAATATTTATAGAACACATAATAGCAGAAGAGAACAAATGAGGAAATTTTCCAAAAGGATAGATAAATAATTTGTGATCAAGTGTGTATTCAAGAAGTAAGTTGTCATTTTGCTCATTGTTGTTTCACATCCTCATATTATTTGTGTTATAAAATGTTTAAAATGATAAAATAAAAATGAAATGGATTAATTGGAGAAATCATAATGATATTTCTGCAAAACACTTGGGTTTTTCATAACCCCCATTCACCCTCTCTCGTTCTACTTACATTCCCTTCATTTGTATTATATTTAATTTTTACTTTATTTAGTAGTGGAATAAATATATAAGTTTTATGAAACATTGGTTATCATAGTTTTTTTTTTTTTTTTTAGTTAGGAACCTTGGTAGGTAGGTTATTTTCATCTCACACATTATATGTTATTATAGATGAATGAATCAATGAATAAAACTATGGATGGTTATTTTTTAAGTATGCATGATTCTTGTGAAGTTCTTGAATATGTTTAGTCAATGTGTTTTTTTTTAATTTGTGTTTTGTTACTTTATATGGAACCAACCCAAATCTCCTTGGGGGAATGATTTGATGACTTTAAATATTTAATCTTATTTTAATTTATTTTATTCGGCTTCTATTCAAAGAGATATTATAATTTCATGGTTGATGGTTGGGATGGTAAAGGCCCTAGATCATTGGGCTTAAATTACTCCCCCAATTTTTTAGTGATTTGAATATAGTTGAAATGTTGGAATTTATTGAATATATTTGTGACTCTTTTATTGATGCCTAAGTTTGTATGTTCATCACATTCAAGTTTATTCTTGGATATTCTATTATGTAAGAAGTTTCTAGTCACTACCTGGGTTTGATAGTTGTAAGATTTATATGGATTGATGATAATGATATTATGAGGCATTAGAATTTTCTTTATTACATTCTCTTCAAACACACACACACACACACACACACACACACACACACACAGAGAGACACACACACACACACACACACACACACACACACACACACACACACAGACACACACACACACACACAGACACACACACACACACACACACACACACACACACACACAGAGAGAGAGAGAGAGAGAGAGAGAGAGAGAGAGAGAGAGAGAGAGAGAGAGAGAGAGAGAGAGAGAGAGAGAGAGAGAGAGAGAGAGAGAGAGAGAGAGAGAGAGAGAGAGAGAGAGAGAGAGAGAGAGAGAGAGAGAGAGAGAGAGAGAGAGAGAGAGAGAGAGAGTTCTTATGTATCCAAACAAGCTATGCATGTATATGATTTCTTTAATTTGGTTTCAATAAATGCATTTATATATTTTTAACTCCATGTATTATTCTTTGAATTTTATAGGTTAAAACCCAATTTTTAGTCTTGTTAAATATTTTATTTATGTGGTGAAATCCTTTTTGGCCTATATTATATATTTAGTCTTCTTGTAATTTATAGAAATGTTTACAACCATTAAAAATAATTTATAACTTACATAGTTGTATTTTATCATGACTAAATATTATATGATGATATCATTATTGTAACACTTCATTTTAGGTTAAATAGAATAGTTGTATTGGGCATCATCTGACCATTAGTTACCTAAATTGATAACCTATTTTCTCTAATTACTAAGCTAATAATAAAACTACAATATAAAATTTTAGGCTGACCATATATTATTTTGTAATGGATATTTAAATACATATGGGGAATGTCCAGTCATAGGTTTTATATTCTTTACTAGGGAACTGTTGCTACAAGTATTTTTTTTTAAAACTATTTATACTTTATATTGTCCTTTTATGTACTTTTGATCTCAAAACTTAATTGTAATATACTTATTTAGTGGTCTTTATGAGTGATATAAAATATTGTTTCAAGTAATAAGTATTTTTAAGTTTGATAAGATTTTCTTTGGTGTTCACTACCTATAAACAATGATTTTGGGATTAAAAGATGAAATATTATTTCATTTTTTATTATAGTGTAATTTGGTTAAATTCTAAGATAAAATCCTTAATATTTGTTTTGATATTTATAGATACTTGATCTGGGTATATTTGAATGGATCCTGTATTCTCTTATAAGTTGGCATTATCATTATTTGATCTCAACGAATTTGAGTATGAATTTATAATTAGCATAAACATGGAAATAATGAAGTGATGTCATAACTAACCAAGTTCATCTAGGTTCAGAAAAATATTTTCTTGTGCATGGGTAATTGTTGTAAGGATTGATTCTCTGAGTTGATATTTTTTATAAAAATTAATTTTTAGCCCTAAAGGCCTTATTATTGAGTCATTCAAGTGCTTAAATTTGGAAATAATTTGCATAGTATTTTTTGGTTCTGAGCATTAAGCTATCATTAGTTTTACTTTTTAATTTGTGATTAATAAACTTTGTACATATTTACATGTTATTAGCTACACTTCTAGGTAGTATGTAATGGATATCATTTGATTATTGTAATTATATGTATTACTCCAAAGTTTTTTATTTGTGTTTATCAAATTGGAATGTTATTGTGAAAGGTATTAATATTGAAGCTCTTGGTTAATAGTAACAATGTGAAAAATTATTAACTCTAAATTGCCACTTGAAAACATAGTATTGTAATTAGTTATCTTTAGCAAGACTACTAATTTTATTTGCATTTAATTCAAAAATGATATTTTTTAAAGTTATTAGTAATTTCTTAAATAGGATTAATGATCATGTGGATATATATTTAATAAAAAATTAGATTAACTATATAATATAATTAGTTAAAAAAATGACTAAATCAAAATACATAACATATACAATAATCACACAAATTGATTACAACTTATTATTTTTAGAAATGTTTTAAAAGGATAAATCATTAAGAAATAAATGATCTAGTTGAAACTTGGGTCTTTAGGACTATAACTATGATAGTGAAACTAACTATGAGGATGTGTGAGGTTATTGTGAATTACGAACAAGGCTCCACATTATCATGGGACAAGGCTACAGTACTTGGAGATAGCTAACCTGGTATAATTTTTATAGAGTGGGGATCTATTTTATAGGATTTTTAATATATGTATAAGTTTTGATAGATATTCATTCAACTATAAGTCTTGTGTTTCTATTCAGATGTCTTCAATTTTCTATAGGTGCCAATGTGGGCTATGTTTTTCACTTTAACCCTAGCTCAATAAAGATATAAAAAAACTATAAACTTGGGGAAATGGGTAGGGGATTTTGTTTCTCTTTACCTCAATACCACTCTTGTTGATCATTGCCTACATGCCAATACACAGAACATGGATCAAAATCCATGTATTTTTCCCATGCTCTGGTGGTGTATGTATAATTGTCATGAAATTATGATGCAATCTTAGTGTCATTATGTGCTCAAATAAATGACTAGTGAAATTTTTATTATATTTAGACATAGCTAAAATATTTTTGTGCTATGTTGACTCAAAACTTAGAAGAATTGGTACATTATTCTTAGTGTGAAATTATATTATATCTAGTGTTTGTAATAGTAGAAACCTCTTCAATAAATGGATATAAAATGTGCACATATATTGGATCTATAGGGATTTCCTTTAATTAGACTTTAAAAAATGTGTTGAGAGACTTGTTCAAATGAATTTGAATTTTAGAAACTAGTTAATTAGAGGGAAGAAAAAACTAACTAATTCAAATAAGACTAGCCTACAAGATTCTATTGATGGAGTGATTTTATCTGAGCAATAGAGAAAATTAAATTGGAAGTATAAATTAGACCTGTAATGAGTCTAGGCTACTTAAAATGAGAAATAAGAACATTTATTATGATAATTTCTTTAAGATATAGGGTCATCCATATAGAAGTATAGGAATAGTGGTTTGAAACTATGAAATTTGACATAGGTTAAGTGTGTATAAGGATTGGTCCCAAGTACATTTTTTAAACATTAAATGTTGGTTTCATTTTTTACATTGACCCCCTTTTATTCTAGTAGTGTACTGAAGTGAAATTACTATATTGAAAAATATGAGTATTACACATGAGCTTACCTATGAATAATGGGATTGAATATAAATCACATGCTAAAATTTAAATCATGTGAACTTATAATAAAACATGTTTAAATTATTCATTACATCTGATAAAAATATGAAAGTAATGAGAGAAAAATTATATATCAAATAAAAAGGAATAAATACACCTTTTAATGTACATAAATCATTGTGTTTTTTGGTGAAAAGTTATTGAATAGAGAGGGTAAAACCCTTGGATATTTTATTTTTCATTGAAACACTTGGATTGGACTATCCTTACCTCAATCCTAATTATTATACTAATGTGATTGAAAAATTGATATGCACTTGGATTCATCATTACCCAATTATGGTAATGAATTAGATTGGGATACTTGTATGAATCTAAATATATAATTTTGGTGAAAAACTAGTGAGAAGTGTTGAATCAACTACTAAAAACAAAATAAGATTAATTATGGTGAAAACATGGTTAAATAATTGGTACAAAACTAGTGCATAATTCGTAGAAAATAATATTAAATGATTATCATGTTTAGAACATTGATAATGACATGACATTCCATTTTTTTTGTGGAAACTAGTGTAAAACTAACAAAAAAATTGATCATGTATTGCACACATGTTTCTAATGTAATATATGAGAATATTAACTTTAATAAATATAATAATATCTATTGAATCTCTAAGAAAAAATATGTAAATTATGGAAGACGTGTTTCACATGATGCCCCTAAAATGATAAAAATATATAATAATCATTGTATAAATATAATTTTTTTAGGCTTAGTTTAGATGATATTTTATGATTATTTATCACCTAAGTATTTTACACTTGGACAACTTAGACCTTGGTTTTTACTCTCAATTCTTTACCTTTCCTTATCTGCAAGTCTCACATCTACTATATCTTTGTGACCTTAAGTTTATGACCTAGGTCTTCTATCTTATCCAGAATGTTTAAAATGTACTTATGTTCTATATTTGTAAATTTTGAAGTTGTACCTACTTTAATACTCCTTGGACATGTTTAGGTCAACATACCCACATTTCTAAAAAATGGGGACCCTTGTGTCAAATTATACAAATTTGTACCTTATAATTAAAAATTCACTGGATAAGAGTATCACTAGAATATTTGCACTTTATTTGTATTTGAATATTATACACACCATGGTTTCCTTGACTTATTTTTTTATGGATATAATTTAACCTTGTCTAACTTCTCTAATAGTGGATCTACTTATTCCAGGTTATAGGTTTAACGGGGTTCATTTGGAAAAGATAATGTTTAGGGTTCATGATTTTATGGTTTTATCTCAATCTGGTCTTCTACTAGCATTTGTTCTGTAGAAAGTTAAATTAAATCCATGATTAAAGATTATTGAAACCCTCATTCAAGAAACCCTATCATAGGTTATTTTAGGCCAAATTCAAAATTGACAAAAACAATTTATAAAAATTATATGCTTTGTCCCCTTTCATGTTCCAAGTCCCTTGTTTCCTTTACGAATGGTCTAAATTTATTCTAAGGGTCCTTTTATTATGTTCCTAACCTTATTATTAATTATTAATGGTACCTTTTTTATAGCTAAGACTAAAATATTAGTCATAAAGTCTCATTCATGTTTATTAACATAAACAAGAAATTAGTCTTAAGGTTTTGTCCTAAGTTCCATATACCTCTAAATCCTAACTTAAATAGTTTGCTTTGTTGTAGTATCAATGACCCATGTTGAATTAGATGAATTTAATTAGATGTGTGAGATAAATTTGAAAAATTAAGAGCCTTTATCAATGGAACCAATCACATTTGACTACTTGGATCATTATCGATGAATCACATTTAATTACATGAATGATATCCAATGGTGTAAGTTTAAAATGGGTCCCCACCTTTTTATGACATAGACTTAAACTAATTTTTTAACCCTAAGGTTTAAATTTTATTTATTAATACAATAAAAAATTAGGCTAAAATTTATTTTATGACTTTATTAATCTAATGGTCCTTTTTGTTATGTTGAAAACTTACACTATTTTTTTGTTATTTATGGGATCCTATTATTAAAAAAACATAACTTAGAGATTTTACCCTAAAGTTTTGGCATATTTATTAATATGATAAAATCTTAGGTTAAAAAAACCTACTTTAAGTCATTTTATTATTAGTCATGGGGCCCCCCCTTTTATTATGTTCTAAGCTTAGCTCAAACATTTTCGCTTAAGGTTTATTTCATGTTTATTAACACAAAATAAAACCATGGTCTAAATTATTTAACCTAATTTTTTTATGTGTCTCAACCCTTACTTAAGCATTGTGCATATTTGTAGCATCAATGATCCATGTTCACTCAAACAATATTGATTGAATAATACACAATGAGTTAAAACTTCAAATGGGGCCCAAGATGAGTGAGAGGGTGACATGTTTCACCTTCTCTTTAAAATACCTCTAAGCAACCAATGGTAGTACATAATCTATATCTTGATCGAATGATCCACATTTTTTTGGATGATGATGATTGAATGGTGCAAGATGAGGGTAAACTTTTCAATAGACCTTTGAGCATAAGCAAGACTTACACATGGTGAGAATGTGTTAACTAGATAGACTATTAAGGTTTATATCTAAGAAGGGATATGGGACTACCACATGGTAGAACCTTGGATCCTAGTGTATATTAAAGCTCATATATCTTCCAAAGATAAATGGTCCATGTTGATTTTTACCCACAAGATCCAATAATGCATAATCAACATTGAAAAGTCAAAGACCCTATAAGTAGACCCAAGATGGCCACATGGTAAAAGTGCATGAGTTTAAAAAATTGATAAGGTGTAGAGATCAAAAGGCCTATGTGATTTCCAAGTGCCTTAACCTCATAGCCAAATATATATACTGACCAATGATGTTTAACTAAAGAGATCAAGATCAATGAGCCGCATTGATCTAATAAAAGAGACATGATGATGCAAGATAAAATAAATATTTTAAAATGGAAATGATTAGTTTTTCAAACATGAATGATCTAAGTGTCATAAAAATGTAACATAGATTCCATGAGTACACCATATGGGTATAAAGTGACAAAATTAAATACTTTGTGGGCTCAGAAAGGCAAAGGTATAAATACATGATCTAGATGAAAATCTAGGGCATGAAGTTCACTCAAGTACAAATAACCACCACCATTAAAGCTCTAAAAGGACCTTTAGAAGAACCTTAACATCTACAAACTCCGTAATTCTATCTAGAATTCATCATAGTTGAGTCTTTGAGAATAAATCATCATTTAAAAAAGTACAATTGTGTGCAAGATCAAATTGTAGAAAACCAGTGAGCAATTTGAACAAATTCACAGCCATGGTAACAAAAAAACAAACTAGAGAGGGTGCAGAGATCTATTTTAACTCAAACATAGATGATAAAAATTTTAAGGACACATAATTTGATGTATTAGGTTTAAACATGGGAGAAAATAATTGGTCCAAGTTTTTTTGTATAATTAAGGAGCTACCTAAAATCACCAAGGAAGATGAAAAGAATTCATCAGTCAAGAGGAGGTACTATGACCTAGTTATTATCCAAATGACAAGACTTTATTATACTAGGGAAAAACTAGAGGTAATTCAATGCATAGATGTTCTCTCCCCTATTGTCAAAGATTTTAAGATTGAAAAGGGTATGCTGGTCAATAAACATACTCACAAAAGTATTGCTTATATTTCTCCCATTGATTTTGAAAATTACTATAATATTACAAAGCCCTAAATAGACATGACCACCATAAATAATTAGGTTAATAAAAATGACCTAAAGACCTCCTTACCCCATGGTTATATTTTGGAAACCAATTATTCTAAAAATTTAATGGCAATATCCCAATTAGCCAGTTCAGACATGGGATCAAGATAATTATGAATTTAATGAATAGGCTATGCGAGAATCCCACCACCACTTATGTTTATATAATATGGGTACCCTTTATATATTTTATGGTTGATAAGGAACTCACCCATCTTATTAAGGAATTTTTTACCACATGTTTGTGTAGGCAAATTTTTATAGTTAGGAAAAGGACTAGGAACCAATTCTACATGATGTCCTACCTATTAGATGTCCTCCTTGCAACTACCAAGATCCCTAAATTTAGAGTATGATCACCTAAGGGAACATAGTAAAATATACCAATTCTACTCAAAGTTACACATATTCAAGTAAAGGGATAACATTCATTTCATCTAAAATTGTGTCTATCTAGCCTTGATTGAAACCATAACTAGAACCCACTAGCAAGAGTTAGTCCTTCAATAAAAAATTAAATTGAAGCCATATGAGATATATGGATATATCTTGATTATACTATAATCAATATTGAGTGAACACAATGCACCCAACTTATACTACAAGTTTATGTGCCCAATAAACTTGCTAAACAAGAGGTAACATACCAAATATGCAATGACATATATGGTCATTATAGGAACAAGAGGAAAGTAAATCTCCACACCTTCCCTATAACCAATGAAATAATATTTTTTATCAATGAGACCATATTGATTTTTCCACTAAATATAGGGCCTCTTCCAAGTTACAACATGATGAACTAAGGAAGTCAGATCCCCAAGGAAGAGTTATGGGGAACTTGAAGGCAAAGGGAATCAGTATGACCTATGATCACCATATTTAGCTTATGATCTTATCTACAACAAATATTCTTGATTCAAAAAGGTCTTGGAAAGATTTAATAAGCATAACATCAATCCAAAATCTATATTACTAATGGAACAAAAGCCAATTGATGACATATGGCAACTAGGGCCAAGATAATACCATTTTGTAGGAGGTCCATCTTCTAGACCTCTTTCAATTTATCCACAAACAAAGGAGAGTAGACCTCAATAAATTTAATCCTCCTCAACCCATGTAATAGAACCATAATCATATATTAAAGGAGTTCACATAATAACATATGACCCTTAAGAGATAGTGGAGGATGATTTAAAGGAATTATCTAGTGTCTATCAATTACATGAGTAATATGACCAAGTAAAGGAAGCTTAGGCTAAATAAATAAAGGAAGGGAAGTGGAAGGAAGTAGATTTGGACTTGGTCTCTATTACAACCCAACCCAAAAGAAAATATGATCTTGCCTTGGTCTCATTACGATGCAATAATCCCAAGTTAACCTTCACTCATCCATTGGGTGAGGTCAACCTTTTTAGTGAATTAATCCCAATTTATGTCCCAATCATTCCTAAATGGTTTATATATAAAAAAATTGTAGATTATCATTACCATGCACCACCCTTGGACCATAAAAAATACTATTAACATAACTATGCATGATAAGCTTATGCCATGGATTCTAGATTTGTATAAGGAAGAAGACTATAGGATGTCTTCCATAGGGGGGTAAATTGGCATGCAAATGGAAACTCTAGATCCTCCAAAAATGACTCAATCATAAGTGGGATTTTAGTTTAATCTAGATTATACTATTTTATAAAGGGTAATTAAAAATAAATCCATAGTCAGAGGTGAGGAATTCACCCTCTAAAAGATAGAGCCATTTACGGGTCTGACCCCTGTTAAAGGCCAAAATTAAAGAGAAGACGTAATATTTGAAGAAAATATCCTTGATATAGCCCAGGCTCAATCTTAGTAGTTGAAAACCATGATCAAATTCCTCTTATAACAAAAAAATAATTTAAAGTAAGTTGTCTTATCAATCATTAAAGATAGATTCACAAAGTTTGAGGACATCATGAATGACCTTTTCAACTCTTTAAAGGTATTTAGAACTAGGTAAGGAATAATGAAAAAGAAAATCACTAAGACTACAGGCCAAGTTGGCCAATGGTAGGCTTCAAGTTATCAAGTGAAATACTTGATCAAGGCTTGGACCAAGAACCTAATCCCTAACTTTAAGACTATTAGCTTATAAAATTAGAATATAGTTATGGCCATATTGGTAGACAAGATTGAAGCCCTAAGTAGTTGGTTCAAATGAATGGAGGATCTAGCCAAGGAATTTAAAAAAAACTAAGGTGGAATGTTTCATATATTGGACAGTTTGACTAAGTAACCCTCAACCCTTAGTGCATTGAGACTTATAGATAATGAAGATTTCAAAAATAAGACCTTTTAGTTCATGTAGGAGGTGAAAAGTTAGGGGTAAGGCCACATGTCGGATGAAAACAAGAGGATCATAGGACTACTAATATCATCTAAATATAAGATATGAGATGCTAAGGGTATCAATAAAGAAATAGAGAAAATTAATAATGACCTCAAGGACTTAGTATATCATGGAAAGGAGCTCTTCGTAAAGCCTATTGTTGACCTCTAGTTCATTAATGAGAAACACTATAGGATGAAGATTATTTATCAAAAAAAAGGAACTACATCAAAACATGGACATCAAATTAGATAATAATATTCTTTTTTATAAAGTCAAGTGAAACTTGTAGGCATATTGTCTATAGGTTAGTCCACTTGGCAAAGTTAAGTGTATTCTAGAACTTGTGTAGAAAGGATAGTTGTCATTACACTTGTGAATTTATAATTGGATATGATTCATCAATATACTTCCTTGAATTATATAAAATTATTATTTTTATTTGTAAAAAATGGGGTGTTTTGAGCCAAAAACTTGTGTAAACTTTTGATCAATTAATAAAAGTGAATAATTCTATAGACATTGTCCATATTCATTTGTGTCATTTTTTATTATGGTTTCTCTCTCACTTTTTTATTCTCATTTCTATATGTAAATGGTTCTTGTGAAGTCTTGGTGTTCATATTTTAATTTTAGAGTTGTTAACTTGTGTTGATGCTAGGTTGATTGAAAGCTCTCAAGTTCATTTTGTTTCCTTTACTCTTCTTGCATTTGGGTTAATGTTGTTTTCTTGTAGGGGTAGATCTTTTAAGTGAACTAAGTGCTTATCTACATTACTTTTCATCCCTTATATTTTTTCCTAATGTGTAGGAAAATTTGATATCATGATATTTAGTATTATATTTTGGTTAAATGCATGTTTGGAGGACATTTGACCTTTATCATAACGTTTGGAATGAAGATCAGTAAAATCTCTTTTTTTCCCTGCCCTTCCTTTTGATTTTTAACCATATCAATCTAGCTTAATTTCCATTATAAATATCCATGTTATATTATCTTTGATCACAATTCACTAATATTAGCTAATATTTCTTCATTCTTTGCAAAGATACAAGCTAGGATGGCTCCCAACCATAAAACATTATAAATATTGTGAAATAGTCTGCTTGCTTTGCCTGTATTCCATCAACAGATAATAGGATTATCATAACCTATAAATCATGTATTGAATTCTTTAAATTCTAAAATGAGAAGTGTTATTTAAACACTATGAGCACCTATGATACATATTTAGGCATTAATAGGCAGAGCTTTATTGGCACTAAAAGGAGGGCCAATTCATTGTAGATTTGTAGTAATTTTATTGGTTTTTTTGAATTTTATTTAAAAATCACTCTACTCTTAATATATTGGTGTTTTTTTTAGCATAATCATGTAAATGTTGGTGATTTTCATTATTTTAGTCTGATCTTTGTGCTTATTTAGACAAATATTGACATTCTTCGAAGACATATGTTGAATTATGGTAAAGATATCTTTATATTTGTGAACCCAACAGGTTTAAGGATAGTGATGAAAATTTTGATTAAAGATTGATATGTAATTTACAAATTTTAGTTTATTTGAACTCAAATGTTTAAATATTAATCATGCTTATGTATTGGGATACATCTTTGAGCTAGCCTAGCTAAAGATTACTGTCCTTTGAATGAATCTCTAAAAATATTATTTAATGTGAATTTATATTCCTTACTCTATAAAAATATAAGACTGACACATCGTATTCCAAATAGGATTCAAATCTTGTAAACTATAATTACCCAAAATATAGAGAAGTTCACATTCAAAGACTAGAGAGCCTCTACTTTCATTAGAAGTTCATAAGAGGACTACGCAAGACAAAGGTAAGAATAGACTTTCAAAATATTTTCCAACTTCACCAGTCTAGATTGATCCCATGTTTTATCCCTATCAAGGTATGGCTTGGCTAAGTGGTTCTTCAATCAATGTGTTAGGTGTGGTACATGACCTTCCTCATAATATTGAAAATAATTTGCCAATATCTAGTCATAATGGCATTGTAAATACTAAGGAACACATTAAGATTTTAAAAGATGCATTAATATTTCTAAATGTATTCCATGAAGATCTAACATGTAGACTTTTTCCATTTACTTTTAAAGATGTTATATATGAATGGTTTTTAAACCTCCCTAAAAAATACATTACTAGTTTAGTTGATTTTAATAATGTTTTTGTTGACCAATTTGGTAAAGTCTTTAGTCCATATATCTTGTACCAACAATTCACAATAGTGAAAAGGGATGAAAATGAGCCTATAAGTTCCTTCAATGTTAGGTTACAAAAAATATTTATTAAGACTATAGCTCTTAGGATTGGAAATCCATAAAGATGCCTTATATCTTATGATGTTTGTGTTTATAGAGTGTTTTTAGACCCATGGACACATTAGATTTAGCTTATACTGAGGCTCTTATCATTAATGACTAGATATAACCCCAAGGACAACTGGCTTACTCCTTTCATAGGTTTAATAGGCCCACTAATTGATTTTAAAATGATATTTACCACAACAACAAGAATAATGAGCCATCCACTAGTAATAATGTGCCTAATATGAATCCTATTGATGTTGCTTTACATGACTATTGTAGACTTTTTTGTACTTGTAATCATGGGGAAATTGACTATGTTGAGTTTTGTAACACTTTTAAAGCCTTCTACGAAGAATTAGACACTTTTGAAGTTGTCCCTAATAAGGATTGTGATGCAGGTACATCTAGTTCCTCAAGGTCATTTAGGTCCATTGATTCAACTCTCATGGTGGAGACATTTGAGTTCCCTTTTCAAGAGGATAATGAGGTTAAATATAATCCTAAAGAGATTCATGCCTTTTAACAATCCCTAATGAAGGCTTATACTCTAAGAAATAGGGAAAAAAAGTAACCATTGACCACTTCAACTCCTCCAAATAACTTTGATACTCTTCCTAATACTAGCTTATATAACAATCTAGATCTTCCTAAGGGAAGTATTTCTAATCATACTACTAATACATCTAATTCTTCCAATAGGATTGTGTATAACATAATAGAGGACATGAAGAAGATAAAGGCTAACATTACCTTGCATGAGTTGACATATAATACTGAATAGAGGGATTTCTTCTTAGAATCTTTGTCAAAAATCCTAGTAAGCCTAAAAAGTTTACATATGCTAATGTTTCAACACAAAAAAGTAAGGCAGATGTTCCTCCTTTCTTACTTATATTTTGGGTATTTGGTAAAAATATTCATAATTGCTTATTAGATTATGGTGCATTTGCAAATATTATGCCTAAGGGTATTTGTGAACAATAGGTTTGAATCATACTAAATCTGATAGAGTTGTAACTCAGTTAGATAAATCAAGAGTCAAAGTGATTAGTGAATTATTAAATGTTCACATGAATATTTCCTCAGAGCTAAGGATCCAAAAGTTCATTGATATGAAAGTGGTGGACATCCCTAATGCTTATGGGATGATATTAAGTGGAGACTAGAATATGATCTTGAATGGTTTCATGTTAATGGATTATTCACATATATGATTACCTTAGAAGGATGTCACCAACCAAATCAGGATTGAAATTGAGCCTAAAGTGAAGCATATGATCATGGAGTACAGTGTAATCAATGAAAGGGTCAACATGGTTAGCTTATATCTCAGTGTTTAAACTCTTGACACCACAAAAGCATGTAACTCTAAAGTTTCTCATGCTTTGTCAGGGCTATGTAAACTTTATTTTGGTGGTGTTATATAAAAATCAATTTCTAGAGTAGGAGTGGTATTTATCAATCCCATTGAGAAATAATATAATGCCTTTTACAAAATCTTGTTCCTAAGCACCAATAATTTGGCTAACTATGAAGAACTTATTCTTGGATTATAATTTTTAATAAATCATGAGGCCAAGGAACTATTAGTTTTTGGTGATTCTAAATTAGTGGTCAATTAGTTTAAGAGTTAATATCAATGCAAGATGTCCTACCTTAAGAAATATAAATTTAGAGTGTGGGACCTAATTGAATGTTTTGATGTTTTTAATATTGTGTTAATCCCTAGGGAATAAAAAAATCTACTAATGAAATTGATTTAGTTGTAACCAACCTTATGCCACATCAATGTTCTAAGTTACAAAGCTTTATAATTGAGTTAGTCCCATGTCCCTCAGTGACAGATAATGTCAACCACTTGCATGTATTTAGTAATGATCAGTAGATCATAGACTTCTTGACTATTTTAGGAGTGTTTAAAGGTCATATTATTGATGAAGTTGGTTTCCTTAAGAGTGAGAACATTGAAATAAAACTTTATGACAATGTCATTTAGTTGAATGATAATAATATCACCAGAGGCATGATAGCCTTAGAGAAATTATTTGATCATGATAAACTAGCTGAGGTTACCAAGATTCTCAATGTAAGTGGGAAGGATTACAATACAATTGATATTGTATTTCAAGGTCAACCTCAACTGGTTAATATTGGTACACCATGTATAAGTCTAGAAAATAAAAAAGTGAAAGAAATGCTGATTGAATATAAAGATATCATGGCATGGTCATATGATGACCTAAATATCTTGGATCTGAAGGTCAAAATTCACACCATACCTTTAAAATAAAATTACAATCCTTTCGGATAAAAACATAGGCTTGTCAACCTGATCTTAGAGCCAATGATATATAGAGAGATCAAGAAGCTATTAGATGCCAATATTATATTTCCCATTAGGCATTCCACTTAGGTTGCTAATTTCATCCCAGTTAGAAATGAAAATAGTGATATAAGGTTGTACATTAAATTTAGAAGACTAAATAGAGAATCTAAGAAAGATAACTACCCCCTACCTTCTCTTGACCATGTAATACAAAGTGTTTATGTTTTTTACATGATGGGTTTTAAGGGTATAACCAGGTGTTGGTGAATCAAGAAGATAGGATGAAAACTACTTTTACTACTAGGTGGGGCACATTTGCCTACAAAAAAATGTCATTTGGGATGAACAATGTAGGGGAAATATTATAAAGTGCCATGGATCATGATTTCTAGGGCTTGGTAGGAAAATAAATTATCATATACATGAATTATCTATCTTTTCTAAGAATAGAGAAGACAACATCATGCATTTATAATAGGTATTTGAAAGGTGTAATAGGTATGGGATTTATATCAACCTAAAGAAAAGTATTTTCTATGTTACTAATGGTAAATTATTAAGGCATGTTATCACTAAGGAAGGAATATCTATAGACCCAGATATAATAGATGGTATATCAAAAATAGAGCCTCCTAATAGTAAGAAATAACTAAAGTCATTATTTGGCAAAATTAATTTTGTAAGAAAGTTTATTTCTAGTTTTATAGAAATAGTGAAACCTTTGAATGATATGTTGAAGAAAGATGTCAAAATCGCTTGGAATGAGGAAACCAAGAAGGGTTTTAAGGACATCAAGGATGTAATTAGACAAGCTCCAATCTTGATAAGTCCAAACTTCTCCAAATATTTTTACCTTTAGTCTTTTGCTTCTAATCATACTATTACTATAGTTTTAACTCAAAAAATTGATGGATGTGATCATCCAATTACTTTCATGAGCATAAACATTAATAATCTTGAGTTAAATTATTATTTAATTGACAAATAAGAATGCAAATTAGTTAAGGTGGTGAATAAATTTAGGCACTACATTATTAGGAATAAGGTGCAAGTAATCATACTAGACCCTATCACCAAGGTCATGATAAGTCGTAATGAGCTGGGAGTAAGGAGAGGTAAGTGGATGTCTATGCTTTAAGAATATGACATTGAAATGAAAAATAAAAAATTGGTAAGGTGTTAAGGTATAATTTAATTGATTGCCAACATTAACCCCAAGATAAGTGTCATGCAGGTTGAATAACAAA
This sequence comes from Torreya grandis, assembly GCA_037957365.1. Lineage (NCBI taxonomy): Eukaryota > Viridiplantae > Streptophyta > Pinopsida > Cupressales > Taxaceae > Torreya > Torreya grandis. The sequence goes on along the minus strand of JARHVA010008387.1, from coordinate 159,254 downwards.
AAATTGAGTCTAATGATTGTTATAATCCTATTATCCATCTACTTATTAATGGAACTTATCCTAAAATGGTTGACCAAGGAGCAAAAAAGAGCCCTCAGACTCAAATCAACCCACTACATATTTAAATATGGAGTCTTGTATAGGAAAAACTTTGAAGGCATTTACTTATGTTGTGTATCCAAAGAAGCAGCAAATAAAATCACGAGAACTTTTCATGAGAATTTGGGAATTGGACATCTATCTGGAAGGACAACAACCCATAAAATTCTTAGAGATGGTTATTATTATCCCACAATCATTAAGGATTCCCACAAGCATGTAAGATAGTGCCATTAATGTCAAATCTTTAGCATAAAATATCCTAAGGTATCCATGCCACTATAGCTAGTTATGGTAGACAAACCTTTTGATCAGTGGGGACTAGATTTCATGGGGTTAATCAACCCAAATTCAATATAAGGTCACAAATACATTCTAAATACTACTAACTATTATACCAGATGGACTAAGGCAGTGGCAACTAAATAGTTTAGGATTAAATAAATGATCAATTTTTTAGAACAAAACATATGCACCACCATGTTTTGGACACCTATATCTGTAGTCTATGACAATGGATCTACTTCTATATACATAAAGATAATAGAATGGGCATATGATAATAACATCATTCTCAATATATCATCCAAACATTATCCTCAAGGTAATAGAGTATCTAAATCAAGAAATAATAAATTTATGAAGGTAATAAATAAATCTATATTAGACAAGCCTAGAACATGGCAAAAGCTAATCAAGTCTATCCTATGGGAATATAGAACAAAAGTCAAACAATGTCTCAACACATCTCCAATCTTTTTGGTGTATGGTCAATATCCCATCTTTCCCATCACCCTCAAGTTACCAACATACAAGTTCATATAGGAATACATAAAGGAGGATCAAGAAATAGCAAGCTCAAGGCTACTTGACATTATCCAGATGGAAGATGCACTAGAAGAGACTTTTACTAATTTAGTAGGTACCAAACCAAAGTGAAAAGGTGATTTGATAAGTGATTAAAGATAAAAGTGTTTAGGTAAGGGGACTTATTTCTTCTTTGGGACAAGGTATCCAAGCCTAAAAGTAAAAATGGGAAGTTTACACCTTTGTTGATAGGTCCCTACCAGATTGTTGAGATACTTGGAGACAACGCCTTCAAGCTAAAAGACCTATAAGGAGAAGAGTTCACATTACCCACCAATGGGTAATAACTTAAGCACTACTTTTTTGTTACTTCCCTTGGGATCTTAATTGATTAAAATATAAGGATAGTTAGAGTTGCATAGGTGTGCTAGATTAGTTTCTTTCTATTTTTTATTTCTTATCCCTTGTTTGTACATAAGTCTTTATATATATATATATATATATATATATATATATATATATATATATATATATATATATATATATATATATATATATATATATATATATATATATATATATATATATATATATATATATATATATATATATACAGACTTTGATTCCTATTTTATTGATTTCTATTTGTGTGTTGGATTTATCTACCTTGTTCCTTGCCTCTAATAAGTCCTTTAGGATAACCTTCAACTCAAAGCTCACTTAAATACTCAATAACTCCATAGTTCAAAAATGTAGCTATGAATCTTAAGCATATGTTGACCATGGTTTTGAAATCTAAGATTAATGTTACATTTTAGTGAAACGTATAAGGACTAATGGATGTGTTGGTTATTTCATAAGGTTTTAAACATTAATTTCATCTAAGCTTGGTTTTAACAAGGATTGCATATATGGAATGAAATCTTTAATTATTAAGACATAGTCATGCTTGCACTTAATAAACATCCTTACCTGGGGTAAAAGTTGCAACCATAGGTGATTTTATAAGGATCAACCATTTGACCAAATCCCTAAATCTAGCTAAATTGGTTCCCAACTTTGCTAGAAAACCAAAATGATCTAAAAAGACTAAAATAAGAGCTTATTTCAAAATCAAAAGTTTTCCAAGTAAAGGTGATATTTTTAATCTCCATTGGAGCTATGGATGCCTAGCTGATAGTGGAGTAAGACCTTGAGTGGAGCTAAAGGCATCTCTATCAGGGATATGGATGACTAGATAGTAGCAGAGAAATGCCCAAGCCTTCTTTGAGCTAAAGCATGGATAGTAATGGATATCCAAACATGTTGTATTTCATTGTTAATGGTTAAAGTCATGAAATCTAAAATTTGTTCCCTAAATCCTATGGAAAATAGTAAGTGCAATCAAAGCACACACACAACATGGCTAGGTTTTGATGTTTGATCCTAATTTTGTAGGTACAAGACTTGTTTTAACCATAAACTAATATTGATAATGGTTTTGATCAAGTGGATTAAGTAATATAGTAATTTTTTAAACCAAAGTCTCTAAAATCTAACATATTTCTATCTTTTCCCTAGAAGTCACCATTTTTTGAGGTCAACATACCCCCATTTATAAAAAATGGGGACCTTTGTGTCAAATTGTGTAAATTTTTACCTTATAATTGAAAATTCACTTGATCAGAGTGTCACTAGCATGTTTACACATTATTTATATTTGAATATCATTGGTACCATGATTTAGTTAAATTATTTGTTCATGACTATAGTTTAACCTTGTCTAAGTTTGCTACTAGTGGATCTTCTTTTTCTAGGTTATAGGTTTAATGGGGTTCATTTGGAAAATACAATGTCTAGGGTTAGTGATTTTATGGTTTTATCTCAATATGTCTTCTACTAGCCTTTGGTCTATAGAAAGTAAAATTAAATCCATGATTAAAGCTTCTTAAAACCCTCATTCAAGAAACCCTAACACAAGTTCTTTTAGACCAAATTCAAAATTGATAGGAATAATTTATGTGGGAACACTTTTAAAATGCTATGAATTTTGTATAATTTTTATACTAAGGCTTGGTCATGTTTTAAACGCACCTTGACCTTAGTCTAAATAGTATATGCTTGGTCTGCATCCATGTTTTAAGTTCGTTGTTCCCTTTACCTTAGCATGGTCTAAATTTATATAAAGGGTCATTTTATTATGCTCATAAGCTTATTCTAAATTATGCATGGTCCTTTTTGTTATAAATTATACTAAAATATTAGTCCTAATGTATCATTCATGTTTATTAACATAAACAAGACCTTAGTCTTAATTTTTTATCCTAAGTTTCATATACCTTAGATTCCTAACTTAAAGTAGTTTAGAACTTCACAAGATTTATGACCTACATCGAATTAGACTAGATTAATTGGATGGTGCAAGGTAAAGTTTAAAATTTAGGAGCCTTGATTCATGAAACCACTCACATTCGACTACCCAGATCATGATCGATGAACCATGTTTAATCCCATAAATGAGATCCAATGGTGCAAGATTGAAATGCGTTCCCACATTTTTATGATGTTGACTTAACCTAAGATTTTTACCCTAAGGTTTTAATTTTATTTATTAATTAACATAATAAAAATTTAGGCTAAAATATTATGTCATGACTTTATTAGTCAAAGGGTCCCATTTGTTATGTCATAATATTATGTTATGTATTTATTCTTCATGGAGTCCTATTAGTAAAAAAATTAGCTTAGATATTTTACCCTAATGTTCTAGCATATTTATTAATATGATAAAACCTTTGGTTAAAAAACCTTATGTTAAGTCCTTTTATTATTAGTCATGGGGTCCCCCTTTTATTATGTTTTAAGCTTATCTTAAACATTTTAGCCTAAGGATTATTTCATGTTTGTTAACATAAAGTAAAAATTATAGTCTAAAGTATTTAACCTATGTTCTTCATGGGTCCTTACCCTTACTTAAACATTTTACATCTTTTTAGGATCAATGATCTGCATTCACTTGGATGAGATTAATCAAATGACATGTAATGAGTCAAAACTTCAAATGGGACTCAAGACAATGAGAGGGTGATAAGTGCCACCTTCTTAGCAAAAGAATTTTAAGTAGCTAATGGCAGTATATCCCTTACATCTTGATCCAATAATTTGCATTTGTTTGGATGATGATGATTGGATAGTGCAAGATGAGGGTAGACATTTTAATGGATATTTGAGTAAAAATGAGACCTTTACATGGTGAGAACATGTTAACTAGAAAAATTGACAAGGTTTAGATATCAAAAGGTGTATGGGATTTCCACATGGTATAACCTTGGGGACTAGTACAGATTAAAGCTCATGCATCTTCGAAAGATTAGTGTTCTATGTTGATTCATGCCCATCAGATCCAATGGTGTGTAATCAATGTTGAAAATTCAAATAGCCTATAAGTAAACTCAAGATGGCCATGTGGAAAAAATTCATGAGCCTAAAAAATTGAGAAGGTGTAGATCTTAAAAGGCCCATATGACTGCCAAGTGGCACAACCTCAAATCCAAATACATATAGTGACCAATGACATTCAACTAAAGAGATCAAGATCAATGGTGATCTTCACCTGTATTGAACAAATCAAAAATATCTGATGGTGTGAGATAAAATAAATATTTTAAAATGGGAATGTATATTTTTTCAAACATTAATGATCTAAGTTCCATAAAAATGCAACATAGATGCCACAATGAAGCCACATGGGAAAAAAGTGATTAAACTAAAGATTTTGTGGGCTCAAAAAGGTAATGGTATAAATACATGATCTAAATGAAAATATAAGGCACCAATCTCTCTTAAGTGAAATTATCCACTATCATTAAAGATCTAAAAAAGAACCTTAATGTCTACAAAATCCCTAATTCGATCCATAATTCATCACAATTTAGTCTAGGAGAACAAATCATCATTTGAGAAAGTGTAATTGTGTTTAGGATTCAATTTTAGACCACTAGTGAATAATTTGAACAAACTCACAGTCGTGGTAGCTATAAAGTAAACTAGAGAAGGTTCAGAGATTTATTTGACCTCAGACATAGAGGGGAGAATATTCAATGAAATAGAATATGATGCAGTAGCTTTAAACATGAGAGATAATAATTGGTCCAATCTTTTCTGGATGATTGAGGAGCTACTTGCCATCACAAAGTAAGATGAGAAAAATGCATTAGTCAAGATTTGGTACTATGACCTAGTTGTTATTTAAATGACAAGCCTTCATTACACTATGGTAAAACTAGATGTACTTCACTATATATATGTTCTCTCCCTTATTTTAAATTTTTTTAAGATTAAAAAAGTCATGGTTTTCAATGAACATACTCACAAAATTATTGTTTATATTTCTCCCATTTATTTATAAAATTACAATAAACTTCCTAAGTCCCAAATAAACATTACTGCCTTAAATAATTGAGCTATGGAAAATGGCCTAAAGACCAACCTTACCCCATGGTTATATTCTAGAAACCAAGTATTCTAAGACTTCAATATAAATATCACAATTAGATAGTTCATACTTGGGATTATGATGATTATGAATTTAATGAATAGGCTAAGTGGAAATCCCACCCCCATTATGTTGAGAAAATTTGGGGAACTTTTTTATATTTTATGGTTGAGATGGAAATCACCCCTCCCATTAGTAAGGGAGTTAGCACATGTTTGTGTAGGCAAATTTTTGTAGTTAGGAAAAAGACCAAGAACCAATTCTACATAATGTCCTACCTATTAGATTCCCTCCTTGCCATTACCAATATCCCTAACTTTATAGGATGGTCACTTGAGGGGATACAAATAATATTCCAATTATTCTCAAAATTGCACATATTCAAGTACAAGGACCACATTCATTTCATCTATAATTGTGTCTATACATCTTTAAATAAATCCATAACTATTAATCCAACGGTAAAAGTTAGTCCTTTAGTCAAAAATCCATTTAAAGAAATAAGAGATATATGGCTATATCTTGACTACACTATAATCATGATTGAGGGAACACACTACAACCCACTTAGACTACAAATTCATGTTCCCAATAAACTAGTTGAATAAGAGGTAGCATACCAAATATACAATGACATAGATGGTCTTTATAGGACCAAGAGGAAATGAATTCTCCATACCATCCTTATAACCATTGGTAGGACTATGTTTCAACAATGAGACCATATTGAGGATACCTCTAAACATAGGGCCTCTTTCAAGTTACAACATGATGAACTAAGGTAGTGGGATCATAAGGGAAGATTTATGGGGAACTTGAAGGCAAATGGAATTAATATGACCTATGATCACTAGCTTTGACCTCATGACTCAATCTACACCAAATATTCTTCATTCAATGAGATTTTCACAAGATTGAAGTAGCAAAACATCAATCTAAAAGCTATATTTCTAAAGAAATAAAATCCAAGTGATGACATATGGAAGATAAGGCCAAGATAATAGCATTTTCTAGGATTTCCATCTTCCAAACCTCCTCCAGCTTAGCCAAAATTATAGGAGAGGAGACATGAGTAAATTACATCTTCCTTAACCTAGGTTGTAGAACAACAATAAGAGATTGAAATAATTGACATAATAACATTGGACCCTAAGGAGATAGTGGAGGATACTCTTAAGGGATTAAATAGTGCCTATCAATTAGATGAGGAAGATGAATAATTAAAATAAGATTAGGTTGAATAGGTAGAGGAAGATAGGGTGAAAGAAGTAGTTTTGTACTTGCTCCCTATTGCAACCTAACCTAAAAAAAAGCTTAGCTAGTCTTGGTCTCACTAGGTGGCAAGAAGCCAAAGTTGACCTTCACTCATCTTTTGAGTGAGGTCAATATTTTTAGTGAAAATAATTTAATTCATGGGCCAAACATTATTTAATTGTTTATATATGGAAAATTGTAGAAGATCCCTACCATGTACCACCTTTGGGCCCTAACAAATTTTATTAATATAATTATGCATGATGAGCTTAAGCCATGGATTTTGGATTTGTAGAAGAAAGAAAAAAAAAAGGATGGAAGACCCATGGGGTTCAAGTGGCATGCAAATGGAAACTCTAGAGCCTCCAAAAATGACTCAATCATAAGTGGGAGTTGAGTTTAATCCAAAGACTGCTATTTTGGAAAGGGCGATTAAAAAGAAATCCATAGTTTAAGGTGAGTAATTCACCGCCCAAAATATAAATCCACTAATAAATATAATCACTTTTGAATTCCAAAAGCTATGAGAAGATATGATATTTAAATAAAATATCCTTAATGTAGCCTAGGCCCAATCTCAATAGTTGTAAAGCATGATCAAAGGCCTCTCGTAGCAAAACAAGAATTTAAATAAAGATTCTATCTTATCAATCGATGAAGATAGATTCATGAAGTTTAATGGCACCATGACTAAACTTTTAAAATATTTAAAGGGACTCAAAACTAGGCAAGGAACAATGGATAAGCAAATCTCTATGGCTACAAGCTGAGTTGGCAAATGATAGGCTTAAAGCTACAAAGTGAAAGATTTGATCAAGGCCTTGAATAAGAACCTAGCCCCTAAATTTAAGACTATTAGCTTAGTACAATTAAATATGGCTATGGTCATATTGGTAGACAAGATTGACGCCCTAAGTAACTGGTCCAAATGAATGGAGGACCTAGCCAAGGACTTCAAACAATAACAAGGTGGAATGCTGCATATCTTGGATATTTTGATTAAGGAACCCATAACCCTCAACTTATTGAGTCTTATAAGTGATTAAGAGTTCAAACACAAGCCATTTTAGTTTATTTAGGAGGTGAAAAGATAGGGGAAAGCTCAAATTGTAGAGGATAACAAGAGGATCATGGGCCTTCTTCTATCATATGAAGAGAAAATGGGAGATACCAAAGGCATCAAGAAATAATAGATAAACTTGAGAATGACCTCAAGGACCTATAAAAATATGGGAAACGATATCTTCTTGAATACTATTGTTGACCTCCATTTCATCAATGAGAAACACTATAGGATTAATATTCTTCAACAAAAACATGCAACTACATCCACACAGGGACCTCTAGTTCATTAGGAATATTCTATTTATATAAATTTGTAATATTTTGAAAATAGATTATTATTTTTTGTAAAGGCATGTGCAATTTTTAAGCACATTATCTATAGGTCAATCCACTTAGAAAATTTTAGTGTATTCTAGAAATTTTGTAGAAAGGATAAATGTTCTTACACTTGTATATTTGTAATTGGATATGACTAAATAACATACTTATTTGAATTCTATAAAAGGAGTATTTTCATTTGTAAAAAAATGGGTAGTTTTGAGTCAAAATATTTTGCAAACTTTTGACCAAATAATATAAGCAAATAATTCTACAAATATTGTCCATATTCATTTGTGTCATTTATTATTATGGTTTCTCTCTCACTTGCTTGTTCTCATTTCTAGATTTGAATGGTTCTTGTGAAGTCTTGTTGTGCATATTTTAATTTTAGAGTTGTTAAATTATGCTAATGCTAGGTTGACTAAAATTTCTCAAGTTCAATTCATTTCCTTTACTCTTATTGCATTTGGGATAATGTTATTTACTTGCATGGGTAAATCTTTAAAGTGAACTAGGTGCTTATAAACATTAATTTTCATCCCTTAGATGTTGCCCGATTTGTAGTAATATTTTAGCTCATGATATTTCATATTATATAATTATTAAGTACATTATTTGATGATATTTTCTAATTTTCATAATTTTTATGATGAATATCAACATCTCTTTTCTTTCTTGCCCTTCATTTTGCTTCTTTTTTTAATTATATCACTCTAGCTTAATTTCCATTGTAAATGTACATGTTAGATTAGTATTTTATATTATCTTTGGTCATAATTAACTAATATTATCTAATATTATTTCATTCTTTGTAAAGATACAAGCCAGGGTGGCTCCCAACCACCAAACTTTGTAAATATTGTGAAATAGTTCACTTGTTTTTCCTCAATTTCATCAATAGATAATAGGTTTATCAGAACCTATACCTCATGAATTGAATTATTTACATTCTAAAATAATAAGTGTTCTTTTAAACACTCTGAGCACCTATGATGTATATTTAGGCATCAACAAGACACTAACATCTAGGATAGACAATAACATAGACATTATTGTCTTGTCCTAACACAAGTGTCCAATGCCTTGAAGTTATCCAATCTACAAATTAAATTTATCCTAATGCTCATCCTAAGTGATTTAATGTGAGTTATTAATCCAAAGGGATTGATATAAATATAATATTAACTCTCATTCATTCCATACCTATAAAAATACAAAAGGGACCAAGCAAATTTATCAAAATCATTTTACTAATCATTTAATTGAATAAAAATTCCCTATTTCTATACAATTTATAGGGAATATACATCTAAATGTTTTAAGTATTAGAGGAGCAGCCCAAGATCCTAATTTGGTAAGTTACAAGTTAGGTGACTATTTTAATTATTTTACACATATTTTATTATTGACATCCAATCCAACACTAGGGGAAAACTATATTAGTCTGAGGCCAAATTTTAGAGTATTGGATGTGTATGTAACCTCATTTAATAGTGGGGTCAGTAGGGTCAACTTGAAACCATGTTACTATGAACCCTTTTTGTCCCAAAGTCACTAATAATATGGAAATATAGGGCTTTTGCATTTCATAAGGAATGATAGTCCATGACCTGGATCTAAATTCACTAGAGTAAATTAAAATCAAAACCCAAAAAAATGTATGAGGTTGCATCCTATTTCAACAAATATTCTATAAAGTACATTAGCATCAAACCTAGATAATAGTATTGATGCAAATATCCTAGGATGATGTTACTATCTAGAGAGACAAAAACATCCAATCAAAAATATGAGGAATATTCTAAAATCTCCTTCCATCCTAATTTTAGCATGTTATATATCTAGAACTGCATTAGCATTATAAAAAACTAAGTACATCACTTCTTTGTCATTTTTATATCTAGCATAGTTATACTTTTAATATTTAGACTATCTCAGTGTGATGACTTTAGTTTATCATTATATCTAAGTTTAGCATCTAATTCACCTATTATATATTTGATTATCACCTTTTTGATATTTCATTTTTATATACCCCTAATACATATAGATATCCCCAATCTAGATCATTTTTGCATTAAACATTTGGTGAACCTTATCTTTTAACATCAAACCCTATCCCACATAGGGTTTTATAATTTTTTTTTAATCCCTAATTTTTATAAAATATGTGTAATATGGATGCATATATTACCCATTTTGTATTATAATATGTCATAGTTATGGTTTTCTACATTACTTGCCTTGTCACATCTTATAAGCAAACCCATGCTAATAATAAGAGGGGTTTTTAGTGAACATAAAAATTAATATATTTTCAAATTTAATTTCCAATATATATATGGAAATGTTCATTATCTTTATCATTTATCCTAACCATATATTATTTAAATAACAACTACCATTCTGTACCCATTATTTACCCACAACTTCTATTAGATTATGCAGTCCATGTTATTACTACTCAAAGAGGAAAGGTTGCTTAACCCATCTCACCACCTATTAATATATCAAAGTTGCCTCCTAAACCTAATTTGGTAATCAAATCCAAGGGATATGACAATATTGACCAATTAAGCAATATAAATGCAAAATTTTCAATTCTTGAGATCTTAGAGCAATTTAGTGTCCATAAAGATATTCGATATGAGGCATTGCATGAGACACAAGTTTCAAGTGATACTAAGGATAATTATTTTATGGATAATATGAAATATATTAATAATAATAACAATCTCATCACCTTTAACCCAACATATTTACCATCCAAATATATTATTGACAAAAAATTTCTTTTGTTAATACAAGTAACAATACAAAATAAAGGTATCAAAAAAGCATTAAATGATAATGGATCATGCCTAAATGTTTATAGAATAAACTTAAAAAACAACATTGGTATCAACACAAGACTTATTCAAAACATTTTTATGCACATCAAAGGTTTTGACAATTCACATAGCCCTCTAGTTTGAATATTTGCATTGGATGTGACCTTAGGACCAAAAACAATTTCAAATACTTTTTAGGTCATGTCTCAATCCTTACATTATAATTTAATTTTGAGTAGACCTTGGATACATTAAATGTGAGTTATACCATAGACACTCCATTTATGTGTAAAATTCATACATAAGGGGACTTTATTATCCATGCCTATTGATGATGAACCTTCCAATTTTATAGTAAAATGATACATTATAAAGCTTAAGTCATGCCTACCACCTAAACCATTAATTTTTATTTGACATATACATATGTATGAAATAGGTGAGTCAAATACATTGGATCTTATATATATAAATATAAATAAAGAATTAAACTATAAATTAAACATAAATTTTTATAAGGATAAATAAAGACTAACAAAAGAGACAAGAAAACTATAAGAATTTCAAACATTTGTACTTCCTTTATTAGTCAATATAGAGCAAAAAAATGGCCATGTTTTAGATTATTATGATAGTGATGATGATACAACATATGATATGATAGATGAGAAAATTGAAAACTTGAAATGTGATCCACTTCATCACTTGTCACATAACCTATTTGAACTTACATGTCCTAGCACATATCAACTAAACCCACATGTAGAAAATATAAAACTAAATCTAGAGAAAGGAAAAACAAAAATAATGGATGAGCATGTCAATGATTTTTATTCCATTTATCCCCCTTGGTTAAAATAATTTATTCAACCTTACAAGGTTTGAATACAAATACATCATGTGAATAATTTGGAGTCTTATCAAACTACTCCATAACAAATGTTACAAATCATTCCCCAATAAGATACTACAAACACCATATTATTTATGTCACTTGAACATAGAATTATTTCATTATCTTATACTAGATATACTAGATATCAAGGACAACCAGCAATTACAAACATAAACAATAATTTTAGCACTCATTAAATCTAAATAATTTTAGTAAGCAACCACACATCATCTAAACTCCTCGATTTGAAGGTCTATCAAACCAAATGATTTCAAAAATTCCAAAACTACCAAAAAAATCAAAAACATTCAAAAGTCCAAAAACATATTTGACACTTACATGTTCTATTAGATCCTTGATATTTATGTGTTAGATTTATTTTAATGGATGACATACTTAGTTAATCCTACATAGACATTTGTGTTAAACTTATACTTGAGTATGATACAAGGATACATAGACAAATGAGACATTCTTATTTCAGGACCAATCAATGTTTACATAGCACACTTGAACATCAAATAATAGAGAATAATTTAAACACACAATAATATTATTCTCTCTCTTAATATTACATTGGAAATACATATTTATATATGATATGTATATCCTATAAATGGTATTTAATCAATCCCTATAATATATCACTAACTAACCAAATAACTCAATATAGATAATATTTTTAAGCTAACAATATTTATTTTTAACTAATGACATTCTAATGACATTGTGAACATTATTCATTCCTAGTATATACCCCCTTAATTTCAATATGGGGAAAACGCAACTCTCATATCTACACGTGCTCATGATTTAGTGATTTTATCAAGAAAACCACAAATGTTAATGAATTTTTTGTATATGGATTACTAATAACTAAAATGGGATGGTTTTCAAGTGGTTTAATAACAACCATAAAAAATATGTTTTTTCAAGTATATTACCACCAACCACATCATGATGTGTATTACTATTATGAACTTTCTTCACCATCACACATGTAGGTAAAACATAAAATAATTTGTAGCTAATGTATTATAAATGTGAATAGGAATATATCATCTATTATTATTAACACACAACTGAAATCAAACACAACTAAAATAAAATGTGCCACCAAAGCATGTTGGCCCCATCATTGGTGACTGATGATAGGCTCTAGAAACCTCTTTCTTCCATTGCCTCTAACATCCAAAAATATTCACTTAGAATAAAATATCTTCAAAATAATAGTCATTATTCTCATTCATTATTTTATTCTCATTATATGATTTTCATTTAGTGATGACATTGGCTTCATTTGTTTTAATTTTTTTGTTAAACAAGTCTTTAGCTCAAATTATATAATATGAAGATTTATGTCCCCTTTTTGTATTAGAAACATTAAATTTCCTCCCTATTTTTGGAGAATTTTTTTTTGCTTCTTTTTTAAGTACAATGCATTTTATTCTTCTACATCTTCTTTAATTCCTTTTTTATTCAAGTATAAGAGATAAAATCATATCTTTTAGTGACTATGAAGGCATTTATCTAAGAGTGAAAACAACATTTCTATATTTTGAAGGTAATATATTCATATAATATGGTTACCACATCTTCATATTCTACTAGAGCTTGAAATTATGCTAGTTGTCTTAGAATAGATCTTAGATCATTGGTGTGACTAACATGTTGACCCCATCCTTGATTTTGAATCTAAACAACTGGAGTTTTAAGGAAAACTTTATCTTGACTAATTTTACTCCACATAGTTGGTTCAAATTTTCCCACATTACATTTTATGATTTTTTAAGAACTAGATAATGTAAGTCAGATTTAACAATATCTAGTCTACTAATGTATTTGGATTTATCATTCTTATTTTTCCATTATATTAACTTTGCTACATTTTTGGTTGCTACTTCATTTCCATTTACTATCCTCGATAATTTTTATTCATTAATTGTATCTAAAATTTGACTTTCCATGTTTTGAAATTGCTCCTAGTATATTTTTCTAATGGAATGCCCATTATGATTTTAGACCAATACAGGATATTGATAATGCATCCTTTACACAATTAAGACTCAATTGACTATGACAACTCATAATGACTTACCAATTTTGAAGTGAACAAACTAAATAAATAATGAGTATTTGGAGCATTTAATATAAGCATATAATATATTAATATTCAAACATAATACAACCTAAAAAGAATAAACACAAAAATATAAAAAGTATAGTATTGACTCAACTCATACTTTGACTTTAGATTGAAATTTATCACATAAAAAATAAACTCTACATAACATATAAAACCAAGACTAATGAATTAAAAATTAAATACCATGTAGTGTAATTGAATAGATATTCCTTGGAATCTTGAAGTTTGATGAGACCATAGATAGAACAATACTCAATTAGGTTAAGGAATCCACGTGATGAGAGATGGAACAAGAATTACATAGAGACTAGTACAGTGAATAGAATGGATCATGGATAATGATCTAATTTGGATGCATGGGTCTGAAGAGATTCATAATTATATGAATAGAATGATAATTATTAAATCTAAGTGCAAGATAATTAAATCTATCAAATATTAGAATTGTAGAATATACAAAAATGAATATCTGGATACTTTTTTACACAAATATAGAATAGATTAGTAAATGGAAACTTAACACAAAGATTTAAGTGTCACATAGGTCTAAGCATGAATATAGATCAAAATGCCATTTTTCTATTTCATTTATATATGGAATATGCCTCCATATAGATCAAAATCCAATTTAATAGTACTCAATCTCAATATTCCCAACTTGGATGTCTCTAATGAATACTAGGATTAACACATTCAAAGTCAATATGATTCACATCTATGTCTTTTTGTAACATTCCAGAATAGTCCAAAAAAAATTAATAATTCCACTGTCGACTCTACATCATCATGATTATGCATGTAATTTATAAGGGGTTATGAATTGATGTCGATGAATTCAAATATGAATGAGTACTAAAGCTTCAAACATAAATAATGATGACCTCAATCTATGGATTTTAATGTGTTTCACTTAATGCTTGTATTTTAGAAATAGGTGAGTAACATCTTGGTTTTTATAAAATACACTACTTAGGTGCCTCCGTTGAAATGTCTCCCATTCATTAGATTTTCATTATGATTACCAATCAAATATCTAAAGGCTCTTGGATCTCATGGCTATCCTTATTTGATACCATATTTTAATAAAAATAAGAGCTTACATAGCATACCTAAAAATTAGATAATGGAGAATAATTTAAACACGTGATAACATTATTCTCTCTCTTAATATGATATTAAAAATATAAATTTATATAGGCTATGTATATCCTATAAACAATATTTCATCAATCCCTACAATATCTCATTGACTAATAAATAACTATATATATTTAATATTGTTAAGCTAACAATATTTATTTTTAACTAATGTTTATAAACAAACTAATAGTTATTAATAATTTGAACACTCTAACATGACTTTTGATCTAATCATATCATATGGACATTGGGGGCATCTACTTCTTTAATCTTGATAGACATAGGATATATGATTCAATGATTACTCTACATTATCATGTTTGAGATTACATATATACTTACACATGCCTCTTATTGATGATTATATATTACACAAATTACCTGATATACTATACAATTTACATATTTTCATTACACATTGATCCATGGGCTACTACGACATGTTTATGTTGGTTTCTTATTATTTACTTTGTGCACTTCCTTGAGTGTTCTGGCTTGCTATTATAGTTATTTATTTGATAATTTAAATATTCTCCTTTATTTATGGCCTTTGTTCCTATGTATGCTTTCATTGACATTTTCATATGCCATTGTCTATTTTATGGACATATAGATATGACATTCTTATTTTTATGGACATTCAACTAAGTAATGTCACTTTGATTGTGTGGTATTTGAACATGCCCCTTGTTTATAGTCTTTTTAGATCATTTAATTTTCAATTTCTTTTTATTTCTCTTATATGTGTGTGCTTGTTTTCTTGTTGAGCTTGTGTGTCATTAGGAATCTCACTTAGCTATATTTTCCTACAGTTAGTTTTAGTCAATTAAGAATTAAAAAAAAATTGAAATATAATTTGAAGCATAAGACCTCATGGGCATACAAATATTGGTCTATATTTCATAAGATTAAAATTAAATATATTCAAAGCTCCATTATAAATATCTTTGAATAGGATGAATCTTCGATGTACTTTCAAATGGTATTCATGAATGCCAATTGTGTTGAGACATCTCCATTGAAGATATGGACTAGTTGATTTTGGTGATAATTTGAAGAGGTGATGCACAAGGGGATTTGATAAATGGTTAACACTTTATTATATGTCTTGAGCATGATGAATTAAAATTTAGTGAGGTATATTTATAACAATATAGGATTAATTAGGACCCTTTATCTAGAAATCAAGTTGAATGGTTGTAAAAGAGTCCTCAAGAGTGTACATGGATTATCACATGGATCACTAATGTGATCCCTTAATGTTAATTAGGATAAAGGGTGGATATGATATTTCAAAATAATAAATGAGAAGTAATATAATCCCTTTATGGTTGTAGAGTTTTCCTTCTAAGATCTTTGTGAGATTTAATTTAGACCCTTCATCTTCTTTCCAATATAAGGGGAGGGAGGTGAATCATTCCCAATAAGGCATGTGGATCACCCATGTGGGCCCTTCATGTTTTTTCTAAGATGAAGGGTTGATAATGATATTAAAATATCCCACAATGTGTATTAATGTCCCTTCATCTTTGTTAGGATTGAGAGCTTATGATAACTTTATTTCATGCACATAAACTTTTGTATAATCCAAATGCCAAATGCATATAGAATAATTAATAACATTGGTAATATTATTTCATTTAGTCTATATCTTATTCATTCAATACATTACAAATTTATAGGAATATCATTCCTATAATCATGGAGATTATCTCTCCATCAAACTCTCACCCAAATCCTTATGAATAACTCACTCTAAAAAATTGACTATAAATGATTATACTGTTATCACAATATATTTGAATAATCAATAAAATAACTAACTCATCAATATAATATTTACCTCTTAGTAAAAAATCATGTAATAGATACTATAATAAATTAATCCCTAACATTCCCCTCCTTAGTTTTTACATTATGCAAAAACATTCACACTTTCACCTGAAGTATGCTCAACTATGTGGCATGTTGTATTTGTCTCATAACCTTGATACAAAGAAAGGATCAGTCATTCCATGGTTTTAATCATATTTACCACAAACCTTTAAATGAATATAACCCATCAATTATTCACCTTTGGTGGTTTTCTGGATCTACCACAAACCTTTTCAATATCCATGAACTAAATTATATTAGTTCTTTTTTTCCTTTCACTATGCTTTCACATAAGGGAATTATGTTTAGAATTACACACACATTACATTACTTTAACATTCATGTACTTTTGTTCTTATTTCAAACATACAATAGAAATTATAAAAAACACAACACACTAAAAATGTCACCTATCTTCTTGGGCCTCATCATTGGTGACTAATGAGAGGGTGTAAAACCTCTAGCCTCCATTTCCTCCTTATAGTTGAAGAAATTGCTTACTTAGATGATGATGCCATGAAGCTCAATTATATGTATTTTTTAATATAATGGGGTCCCATGCATAGGACAAACACATATGACATTTCACTTAGGACATTGAGATATCACATACAAATGATAGTGCATCCTTGTACAAACAAATTATTTTTGACTCTAGACAAATATGACTTTTTTCTTACAATTAAATAATTTGATGACATAATTTGATTTTAATTTTTTTAATTTTGGACATAAATACCTTTATTTAATTTAACATAAATAATGAATATAATTCTATAATTATTTGCGACAAACCTAAAATGACAATTATCAAGCATTTTCGAATTTTATAATGGCTAAATAATTTGACTACAAATAATAAGAACAATTTTAACAAATACTGCACTCACCAAATTTTTGGAAATACTACATAACAAGAATAAAAATAATAATTGACATTATATAAATTTAATACTACAAAATGGAATGAATAAAATGAAAAATTATATTAGACAAAAAAACATTAAAATAAATTAGCCTAACTATTCATGGAGATCACTTGTGATGGGTTGAGCATTGAAGGTATCAGAATGGAAAGATGGCTAGAGACTATTCTAACTTTAAAAAATGATATATCTCTACATGAATAGAGTACCATTGAGCATATAATGCACATACTATGAAATCAAAACATAATACACTCTATGTGGTTGAATGTAGAATAAATGTAAGAAAACAATGAAAATATAGGGACCACCAGTAATAATCATGATTCTCAAAATAGAAATTATGTCCAAACTAAGTTCAAGTCTAGGTGATGCATCAAGTAAGTAATCAACAAGTTAAATATATGGAAATCTAAATAGAGTCAAATATTGATTCTAGTAATGGTAGCTCAGATAGAGGTGATAGGATACTATAGAATGATAATAGATCTAATAACTATTTAAGTATTTAGCACATATAATGTGGAACACATAAAGGTGTTGATATAATAGATATAAATACTGAAGCATTTGATCACGAACAAAGATAAGCACACATCTAGTTCATGTAAAACTATACTTCAAAATTCAGGTGATGCAAGTCTAAGCCAATTAGTGATTAAGAAATGATAGATATGTGCAATAGATTGGATTCCAAGTATTCTTTGATTTAAAATATTCCACTTCTACACAATACAAAAACACTACTTTACTCTCTAAAACTAAATATAAAGCCTCACATAAGAAAAACTTCATAAATGAGCCACCATAAATTGAAATGGATCTGCCCAATACAAATTGATTAATATTATATTGAATAAAATACATGCTCTGATACCACTATTAGGATTAGGAGCTTATGAGAGACTTATTTTAGGCACATAATGTTTTATATAATCTACAATCCAAATACACAAAGAATAATTAATAACACTGACAATATTATTTCATTCAATCTATATATTATCCATTTGGGACATTACAACTTTATAGGAATATCATTCCTATAATCATGGAGATTATATCTCCATCAAAATCTTAGCCAAATCCCTATGAATAACTCACACTGACAAATTGACTATAAATGAACATATTATCATAATATATTTGAATAACCAATCTAATAACTAACTCACCAATATACTATTTACCTCTTGGTAAATACTCATGTAAAGGCTGATTTAATAAACTAATCCCTAACAATATTGATTCCAATATGAAGGGTAGAGAATAATCTTGTATATTGATTCACTTTATCAAATTTATTTTAGCTCACAAAATCATATTCCAAGGAATCTCAAGATCTTTTCTTCAATGAAAATTGTCACTTAGATGAAAATAATAATTAATTAAATGAAAGGAAATTATAATTTTATTAATAATAGAAAGATAATTTACAAGAATGATTTGTATGATAATGAATTAATTACATTAATTTATCAAAAAAAATAGAAACATTAAATTGATCATAATATTATAATTGACTAGAGAAATATGTCTATCATGGTAATTGAAAAAAATGATAATTGAATAGATAAATTGAACATAATAATTATTAAATAGATAAATTGACCATAATGATAATTGAACATTTCTAATACGATGAATTGTCCCACTTAGGGGTACCTTGAGGTGAATTCAAACATGTAAATTAGATGAAAAAAATATTTTAGACCATATTATTTGCAATTGCTTAGAATCATTCCATTTTGAAACATGGCATGAAAGTGATAAAAGTGGTAAGTGTTTACATTTCCATTGTTTAAGACGTAATTACAATATGTAGACCAAGAAATGAATTTTTAAGGAATGAAAAAATTGTTAAAATGATCATAGAAGAAAATTAAGAGATGTTAATTTTGATGAATTTGCTAAAAGCATAAGCAAAAGGGTTCAAATGTGCCCAAAAGTGGCACTTGGTAAGATTAGGATTCCCCTTGAGGGGATACTTGATAAAATTTTGGCTGGGTAAACCTTAGAAATGAGGGAAAATTAGTGTTGAAAATGACACAAGGGGAGAAAAATGAAAGAGAGTTGAAAGTGAGAAGAAAAATAGATGCTAGAGATAAACATTGAGCCTCCATAGAAGAAAGAAGCACATGGGGTGAATAATGTTTTAAATAAAATGCTAAATATTCACTCTAGTGTGTAAATTTGGTTCATTTTCACCCTTTCATTTATAAATTTACCTTTGTGTATTCATGCTAGAGTGACCTTAAGAATATGACTCATAGACCATGATAGACGGTAGTTATATGCCATGTGTGAGAGTATAGATTATGATGATGAGACATAGGACCATCAATTAGTACCTTTTTTATTTATTAATTTTTCATTTACTAGCATTTGTTATATGTATAATTAGAGAAAATGATGAATTTATCATTTTTAAAATAGTTAATTTGACCATGCAAATGCTAAATTCATCATCCAAACAACAAAATATTTAACAGGTTATGAAATTAGTCCACACAAATGAATATTTCACCCTCGTAAATGGTGAAATCACTAAACATTGAAATGACATAGATTAATTTCATTAAAAATGACAAATTGGTCTACCAAAATGATGAAAATGTGTATTAAAATGGTGAAAACACACATCAAAATAGTAAAAAAAGCACAAAACCCTTTGCTTTAACTAAACAACAAGATAGAACTAGAAAAAAAATGTGATTTGGTCGACATTTTGATGAATTGATAGAAATGAATGGTTAAATTTCCATATGGTATAAATTAACTTAGGAACAATGAAAATTTCCATATAATAGTGAAATGGTTCACATAATTGTCAAAATTATCATGAAAATAGTGAAATCATTCAATAACTATTTAAGTGTAAATTCATCATATAAATGGTGAAATTGGCCTACTAAATAATGAATTCATATAAAAATAGTGAAATCATTATAATTCAATATATAAACAAAAATTAAATATAGATAAAGAGAAAAAATGAATGTGAAGGTTGAATAGGACTAGATGACATGATATTATTATAGAAATAAATGTGTTTTATAAAGTTGAAATGATATTTAATTATGACAAAAAACTAATAATATTGACTGTGACTAATTTTTTTGAGTGACTGGATGTGTTAATAGTCCTTGAGTGACACACATTATTTGCCATCCAATAATGTGAACATATGATATGCATGGATATTTTGATACTATTGGCCTTCTATACATAGTGAGGTTGTCAGATATTCAATTGGATCAAGTGCTTCTTAGTGTCCCTATAAATTCAAGGAAATCAGACACATATACCTTTTGGATATTGATAGGTGTATGTAATTAAAAATGCATCATGTCTAGAAATCAATTCTAACTTGAATAAAATATATCATATTTACACTTTTATTGGGGTTACATTAGATAATCAAGAACATGACTAATATGGGGATCCACTAGACCCAATTAGGGGATATATTACCACAATCAATGATATTAGCGAGGGTTCTAATGTATCCAGTCAAGAAAAATCATGTAATAACCCTAGCTAGGTCTTATGTTTTCATATCTAACTAAACTAATATAAGTAAAGTAAAATATAATCTAGTGCTCACCAAAGTTTATGGCACAAAGTGGGGGTTAGTAAATAAACAAACATGCATATGATAATCTCAATTAAGTTATGTATGATCAAGACCCTAATACATGAAGAAGAAGAAGAGTAATATTATTTGAAGATAATACTTATGCTACTTCTATTTACTAATGAGAGGAGCAGAGTTAGAGAATACTTACCTGAAAGATGAACCCATCGAGACTCAATCTCTCCCTTAACTAAAGGGATTTGAAAGAGGTTATTGTCATTTGTAAGGATCACTAAGAAATTCCAAAGCATTCAAGACTCATCAAAAGACTAGGTTCTTCAAGTATATACCCTAAGATAAAACTCTTCAATTAGAATGGTGGAAGAGTAGATTGTAATGAAATGTAAGTGAATAATAATTGTTGTTCATTGTTAAATAATGATGAAGTGATCATGTATATATATGTTGAATTAACCCTAATTCCTCCCAAAATTTTTGGCCAACAAGATTGATCCAATCAACCTAGTAAAATTATGGACAAAATATCACTAGGTTATAGGTTAGGTCAAACAAAAGCCAACCTAGAGCCTAAATGAGTTTTACCCAAAATAGTATAGGGTCAAGCTAGTCAACCTAGTACAATAGACTATCAAAAGTTAATTAAGGTGAGGAAAAGAGGGATGGAAAGTGGGAAACTATTGGAGGAGTGTGCAAAGGAGGATAAATAAATTAGGGGAATTTTTTTAGGAGCTAGTCAGATTTGTAGTAAGTCATAATAAGGGACAACAATCCTATGAAGTACCAACGGTCTTCCTACCCCTTTCTTGATACACTACACCCTTTAAGGTGTGCACACAAAGAGATTAAGCCTAAATGGGTTCTTATAAGTTAAAAAGAATTAGTATTTGATAAAAATTTAAAATATTATGTCTATACATATGCCCCACTTTAAACTTATCACGTGTCACTAAGGTACAATAAAGGATGGTGCTTTCAAAAAGAACATAGTAACACACAGCATTGAGGTGAAAAAAAATTGTAGTATTTTAAAGCAAAAATAATTGAAATTAAATGATATAAAGGGAAAAAATAGAAAAAGTGAATGTGATATGTACCTTGACTTACCTTTATCATTATATGGCTACCTAATATGTTTATAGTTTTCATTGTGTAGGGCATAGAGACTACTTTCAACAAACCCAAGAATACAAAACTAAATAGAAAAAACAAACAAATGTAGGAAATACAAGATAACTAGTGGTATGTGGATGGGATGTACTTGGGAATTTGGAAAGCTAGGGTGATAAGTGCAATGTTAGACCAAATGACCAAGTCAAAATTAAGATTAAATTAGCTAACCAAAAATCCAAGGATATTAAAGACTAAAAAACTCAAAAAAGTAAACCTTAATTAAGAAAGGCAAACTCACAAAATCAAACTAAGGATACATGTCAAAAAGGATGGTAATCAAACTCCATTTTAAAATTTGTAATAATCCTTAAATAAATATAGGTTAATAGAAAAAATGGTGATATAACATTAATGAGTGAGTAACAACAATCTTGACTTAATCATCAATGGAAAAATGGTACATAAAATGGAAAACAACAATAGTGAGTGAGAAGTAACAATCTAAACTCATTCAATAATGGGAAAAACACATGAAAAGTAGAAATGGACTCAGGTGTTCACAAAAAGGGGTAGTACAATAGTGAAAAATGGTAAAACAAAGTAAGGCATATATATAAATGTAAATCCATGGTGTTAATAAGGTAATAAAATTTACTCAATCATATTATTTTGTTCTAAGGATAGATAAAACCCAAAAAAAGTAGTGCTAGCATGTTTTTAAGATGTGAAGAAGCACGCAGAGAAGAGGTAAAATGGATTTTAAATCACACTTTTCCTATCAAGGTGAGAAATAAAGTAGGCGGAGGGGATAATTAAGGAAAAACCAAGGTAGTGGAACTCTTTATCAAAGGCAAGACACTCAAATTAGGTTTATCAAAAAAAGAAGACTTTCAACCTTGAGGATTTTGAAGAACTTCTCTTAGCCATAGAAGTCTTAGGTTAAAAAATGAAGTATGTAGATCATCATATGAAGGATATATGCATGAAAATAAAAATGGAACTACCTTCTCATAATGTGTTCCACAATGTGTTTCCCTTAAAAATATGTCATTCTATTATAAAGATTGGGTAATTGCATGAGAAACTAGGTAGCACCATAGTTTGTTTAATTATCCTACTCTAATCTACTTCTAATCTACTAACCTATGACACCCCAATAGACCTTGACTCTATTGTGAGGCCAACTATGGAGTTTGAAATTTGATTAGAGATATGAGATATGATTTTAATCATGTCTTTGGGTGTGATTTTGACTTTTGAGATTTGTATGTTACCTTTTGTATATCATTACCTTCTATTTTAAATGATTTGGATTTTAAATTAATTGAGGCTTTTTCTATTCCTCCTCCATACATATTTTTAAAACCAAACATCGGTGTTAAATATGACTTCCATTTGAATATTTGGTACTTGGTTGATAAAAGAGATAAACTCAGAGAGCATGGGGTTTAGGAGTCTCATAAATCTAGGTAAAATAAAGTGTTATCTTGAGTTTGACCTTGTTTTATCAAATTTGGACTGTAAGGAAAGGAAATCAAGAGGAATGAAGCATGAAAACAATTTTAATTACTTCAAATTGAAAAAAAATGAGAAAGGGTGAACAAAGGGATACAATTATAGAAAAGTGTGATTTCTTATAATAAGAATGAGGGAAATGGAGGAAAACATGCTAACATAGATTTGTTGTGCAAATTCCATCTATCAAAAGAAGCAAAAGATAAAATAGAGACCAATGATTAAAAAACACATTTTAGAAAAGGAATGATAAGATGGTGATTTTATGAAAAAGGCCAAGTCTTATCCATGATCTTACACTACAAATCATATAATAGAAACCAATGAGGGTGGAAAAAAGCATGTAAAATAAATGGAATAAGAATAAGATGGTATTTTTGAGAAAGCCCATGTCCTATCAATGGTTTTACACTATAAATCATAAAAGAGAAACATAAGATCTACAAAAATGTATAAAAATTATGAAAATAAAGAAATTATGGTACATCATGAGGAATTTAAGGTTTTACAATGCAATTCATGAGAAAAAGAGGAAACCAAAGGACCAAAAGGAAAGTTTAAGGTTCATAAGAAGAAATAAATATTATAAAGGGAAAGACCCATGTAAATACCCTACAAAGAGTGTTAGATAAATAGAATATAGAAATCATGAAAAGAAAGGAAAAAGTTAATCAAAATGCTTCTTGAGGAATTGTGCATTGTTGGGATCTTTGAAAACATGGTCTTCATTGGTTTGAAGGCAATAAGTTCTGGGACCAAGAATATCTTTGACTAAATAAGGGCCTCAACATTTTTAGGCATATTTTCATTATTTTTCATGAGTGTATTATTATTTAAGTACAATATCACCAACTTTAAATGTGTGAATTTTAACACATTTTTTAGATTGTTTAGAAATACGGGCCTTATATTACCAATTATGTTGTATATCATAAACATGATGTTCATCAAGGAGATCAATTTAATGAAGGTAAGATTCATTTAGTTCTTCATTTGGAATGATACCATGAATTGATATATAAAGAGAGGGAATATCAACTTCTAATGGAAGGAATAACTTAGATCTTTAGACTAGAGAGAACGACATTGCCCCAGTGGTAATACAAATGCTAGTTCAGTAGGCCCAAAGAGCACGAGAAAGATGAAGATTACAATCCATGTGGGTTTCATGAATTATTTTTCTAAAGATTTTATTAAGTATTTTGTTTGTGGATTCAATTTTTACATTACACTATGGATGATAATCTGTGGGAAATTTGTTACTCATCTTGAATTTAGCACATAGTTTTTGACATCCTTGTTTTTGAATTTACCACCATTATCTAAAATAATAGTATGGGGAATACCAAAGTGGAAAATGTTTTTATTAAGAATAATTTTAGATATGGTTTTACCAATGACATTAACAAGGGGCATAGATTTAATCGATTTGGTAAATTATTCAATAACCATGATGATAAAAACATGCCTATCTTGAGAGTGAGGTAATTTATCGATGGGATCTAGCCCCACATAGAGAATGGCTAGGAAGAGTTGATAATTTGAATCTTGGTTGGAGGTGAATGAATTAGATCATCATTAAGGTAGAAAAATGGTACACTTTGTAGAAAATTAAATTGCATCCTTTTAAAGAGTAGGCAAAAACTTTCCCATACGTAGGCATTTATGGGATGTAGCATGTTCACTATAGTGGCCACCATAAATACCCCCATGTGTTTGTTCAAGAAGAGGAGGAGCCTCATCTTGCTTAACAAAATGAATAAAGGTACCTTTAACATTATGATAATAAAGGATGTTATGTTAAAATACATATTTGAAAGATCATTTATGAATTTGTGTCTTTTCATGAAGGTCTAAGTTTGGAGGATTAGTTTAGGGTTTCAAGAATCGAATGATGTATTTATACCATAGGTTTTACCAGATGGTAATAACCTCGATGTGGTAGATAAGTGAATATTGTGGTTGAAGAGAAGATAAAGATTTTCTTATTTGGATAATAAAAGTGGGATAAGAAAGAAATTGGTGGGGATGAAAAATATATGTTAAATGAGCAAAGGAATCAACAAAAGAATTTTGATCTAGAGGGATAGGCTAAATAGTATAGGAAATGAATTATTTAGTGAGATTTTTAGAAATTTGATGATAAGTAATGAGATTCTCACTTTTGCATTGGTAATATCCATTGAATTTGTGATAAATAAGCTAATAATCACCTAAAGCATGTAGTTATTGGATGTCTAAATCAAGAGCATCTTTCACACCTAAGAATAAAGCTTCATATTCTACCATATTGTTAGAGATGTCAAATGTTAATTGAAAATATAATAGAATGATTTTCCAAGAGGACATGTAATGATGCAACCTGACCTAACTCTTGGAATGAATTTATCACCATAAAAATGAAGGGTCTAAGTATCCTCATATAAGTTGACACTAATTTTAGGAAGTTCTTCAATAACTTCTTTTGGTTTAGTAGTATTAGGGATGATAAAAAATTCATCAAGATTACTTTCTTCAAAATCAATGGTAACATTATGAAAGTAATATTTAATATAAATATATTTATTAAGACCTTTAATATAAATAATATTATCATCTAGAAGATTATCTTGAAGGTGATTCATAGTTGGTATAAGAGCTACAACAAGTTGATTAGCTATGATTTATCCCTAGATAGATTTTTAAGTTATGATGTAGAGATCAAATTCCATAAAGAGGACCATCCACGTTCCAATTATATCTCTAGGAAGAAAGGGTTTGGATAAGAAGTGACAAAGGGGATTGGAATCAATGATGGCATAAGTGGTTTGGTAAAGCATGTAATGTCAAAGTTTTTAGTTACAAAATAGATGGTGAGGTAATCATGTTCAAATTTTGTATAATGCTCCTCATAATCTATGAGGCCTATATTGATGTAATAAATGACATACTTTTTTCTAGTATCATCTTGTTGGGTGAGAATTTTCCCAACTAATACTAGTGTGGAATAACTATATAAGATCAAGGGTCAATCATTGGAATGAGGACAAAGCATAGGTAGGTGAAGAAATGACTCTATCATACTATCTAAGGATTTTTGACAAGGGTCCATCCATTATAAAGTTTTGCCTTTATTAATAAGATAATTAATGGAGTGGATGCAATAATCCATTTCTAGGATAAACTATCTAATTTCAATGAGTTTGCCAAGATAAGTGTGAATTTTTGGAATGGATTATGGAATGGGCATGTTGATGATAACATTAATTTTAACATGGTCAACATTGATTACATGGAGAGAGACTAGGAATCCTAAAAAATTTATATATTCGACACCAAATATGGATTTAGTCTCAATCAGTGTTTAAAAATATGGTCAAAGATGATAGCAAGGTTAGAGAGATTAGTCTTATGACTTTTGGATTTAGCAATGAGGTCATCCACATTTGTTTCAACAATTTGATGGATAAGATAACAAGATATGTGATTCATTGCTCATTGATAACTAGATCCAGCAATGTTTAGGTTGAATGGCATTTTAACATAACAATAGTTACCCCATTCTATGGTGAAAGTGGTCTTATGTTGGTCCTCAGGGGTAATGTGAAGTTGATTGTAACTTGAAAATTCATCCATAAGAGATAACATTTCATAACCAACTATGGAATATATGATGGAATATATCAAAGGTAAAGGAAATTTTTTCATGGGACAAGTAAGATTAAGATTATGGAAATCAATACAAATGTGAATGAACATAGTGACCTTTTTTTCTATTGGGAACTATGTTAGAAACCCATTTAGAATAGTCCACTAGTATGATAAATTTATTGAGTAATTTGATGATCTCCTTATGATAAAAGGTAGAAACCTTGGGTGTAAATTTCATTTATTTTTTATGCATAGGCTTGGTATCAAGATAAGTAATGATGTTATCCACCACAATACTAGGGTCAATACACGGCATGAAATAATATGACCAAGTGAAAATATCATGATATTTATCAAAAAATAAGCTATATTTATCATAATCAATAGGTGAGAGTTCATGAGAAACTATAATTTGTTGAGGATAAGATGGAGTATCATATTCAATGTGAGTGTTTTATTCAATAAGCATAGCATTTACATATTGGAAATGATATGGTGCATTAGGTAAATAATAAATTGGATTAGTGTTAGGATCGATGCTAGCAATGGAGTTGTTGAAATAAGGGGTTTTAGTTTTGAAATTCCCAAGTTTATGATGTTGCCAAAGAAGTTGAGGTTATCAAGAATGAGGAATTTCAAGAATATCCTCATCACTAGGCAAGGTGGGAAGTGGACCATAATACTTGACATCTGCATTGAGATCTAGAAGTTGATTACCATGGAAATCAAATTCAAAATGTATCTAATGGACATTGGTTGCCTTGACATCTAGTGTGATCTTAGGAGTAGGATAAATGTATGCATCAAAAGGGATTGGTATGTTGTTGGTTTCATTGATGGGGGAAGAATATGATATAATTATGGGATCCTTATGTGATAGAAGAGATACAATAATCTATGTTATTTCAAAAGTTATGATTTATTCTACCATCTAAGGAGTATGAAGAAGCAAAGAATTAGTAAGAGATAAATGAACTTTGAGATCGAATTCACAATCTATAGAAATGATATGAACATCTCAATTAAAATCATGATTTCTAGATAAGTTTTTTTATAATGTTGAACATCCAAGCAATTAGATTGATCTTGGACCATGATGTAATTATCATCATATGTTGGAGAAATTATACATACTTGAGATTTAGGGGGAGCTTCAAAGTGTGAAATCCCAATATTACTTAATGTACATGGAGACATGATGACATGATATTGAAATAATTTGGCCACTCCAAAGTCATTTAAAGTGAACGCATATTTAGGTAAATAAGGCTCTTCAGCATTAGATCCATGGGGAAAATTAGTAATCTCATGAATGAGGGGAATAGTATGGTCTTGAGGTAATGAAGATGGAGGAAGACACTCTAAAATTTAGGAAGGTAGCTCAGTAATATTTCAAGTATGTTACAAGTCATTAGGATCATCATCATCCAAATTAGTAAGAGTGACTTGTAAATAAGGATTGATGTTGATGAACTTAGGTAAGGGAACACTATTGATCTTAGGAATGGTATGAATATGATACTGAGATTTTGGATTAGAAAGTTAAATACTTCAAGGATTGGGATCAACCTCATGCTTATATCATTTTAGATTATGTAAGAATTTGATGCATTGGTTATTATAAGAAGTAATATCCCTCATTCTATGAATCTATGGGTGACAAAGTAGTATATTATAAGATAGGGTTAAATCAAGGACCATAAGATTAGTTTGAATGTTCTTAGGTCTAATTGTTAGGTGAAGTCAAATACAACCAAGCATATTTTGATTTATCATATCAAATCCATGATAGGTGAGATGCATTTGATTGAAATGATCATTGGTATATCTAAGTTTTTGGATAAACCAAAAATATGTCACATTGATACAAGACCCTTAATCAACTAGAACTTTACAAATGAGGTAGTATTAAATGATATTTTAGTGAAAAGTGGTAGATCATCAGCATGAAAAATAGTTTCATCATTAATCATGTCTTCTTTAATTAATTTAATAGAAGGCTTGGAATCAAGACACATGGTTATTATGGTATGCACATTGGTAGGTTTAGGTTAAATTAAAGGTGGTTCTTCATCTACATAAGATTGATATTTAATATCTTAAAATTTTTGCATAAGGAGCTTGTGATGATAAGGGTAAATATGAACTAACTCCATACATGAAGTATTACATGGCATATAGTTAAGTTCTTCAAGAAAGTTCTAATGAGATTTAGATGAAGAACTAGTATGATGTTTAGGAGGTAAAGTAGGTTTTGAAGGAATAAAAGTGGTTAGGGGTTTAGAAGGAGGAGATGGTTCTTTAGGGGCTTTCAAAGATAAATTAGTGGTTATAGTATCTGAGAAGTTATTCTTAGAAATAAGGTTTCTTAGGATTTGTAAAAGGATCTTTATTAGCTAGTTTGTGATGATAATTCAACTTCAAAGTGTTAACATATTGATAATTATTATAATATTAGTAATAGATAGCATTAATAACATAAACATCCTTTGTATTTTCTAATTTTTATCTATGGAGAAAGATTTTTGGTTATTTGAGGTAGAAGCTTTGGAAACTTGTCATTTTTTAGAAGCAATTTTGTACTCTTGATGATGAAGGTTGATCATGGTTTCATGATTAAATGAATCACCAATAATATAGGAGATATTAAATTTAGTGATACCTTTACAATATTCATGGGAGTGACCACTGTCAATGTGGATCCAAAAAAATTGATTAGGGTCATACCACCTAATAGTATTGTTAGGATAGGTAAAACATTTAGAGGGTGGTAAAAATTGTTTCATTTGATACACTGTGAGTGGTGTGTGAGAAGATGAAGGTATGCTAACTTTAACAACTCCTAGTTTGGCCTAAGGAGTATTACCAATGATAGAATTAGTAGATATTTGAAAAGATCCTTTAATAAGTTTAGGATTAGGTTAAAAATGATTCATGAGAATGTCTTGATGTTTATCTTAATCAAGAGCTTCATTAAGTGTTTAAGGAGTAAAATTTTGAGCCTTATATTGAAGATAAGGAACCAAGGTAGATATAAAGAGTTTAAACAAGTTATCATCAGTCATGTTATGGTCAACTTTATGGGCCAATGATTTCCATCTTTTGATAAATTTATGAGATGATTTAGTGGGAGATTACTTATCATTGATGAAGTAGCTAAGATAATTTCTGGGAAGGTCATTGTGTTGAAACTCATTAACTAAGGGACTGACCAATATTCAAGTCACCAAATTTAATGTTATGGAATCTAGTTATATCATTCAAACACATCACCAGTGAAGGTTTTGACTAAGATTTTAGTTGTGGTGAAAGTATTAGTTTGGATCCACTCTTTGTAAATATTCACAAAGGATTTAAAAAATAAGGCAAGGTCTTTTGTTCCATCATACTTGATAGTTGGATATATATTACCAATGTCAATAGATATAATGAAGGGAGATAAATGCTCAATTTGAATAGTTTGAAGCATTTTGTTATTCATTATTAGTTTAGGAATAACATTTCTTGTGGCATTCTATGAGGTGGAGGAATGCAATGGGATTAGCTTGAGGATGGATAGTTGAAGGTATATTATCCATATTAATCAAATAATGTTGGAGCTGCATCGTTTGAGATGTGTTAGAAGTTTTCATGATGTTTATATTTTATGTGAACTATGCAAGAAGTTGAGTTGTGTCAATAGGTGGATTGGTTTTGGTAGGAGCACTCTTTGAATTGGTATTAGGGGAAAGGTTATTAGGTAATGTATTATTAGTGGGATTATTAATTAAACTTGTACTAATTACTTCGACATTGGTTTGAAAGTTTTAAAGATTAGAAGTATCTTGATAGGTATAGAAAGGGTCAGACCCATCAAATTCATCTTGAGGTATGATTTTTAGCATGTCATAATCCATGGATGAAGGAGGGGAATAGGTGACCCAAGAGTGATGGTTATCTTGGGAGGAAAAGATAGGGAGAAAATAACATCCCACATAGTATCTTTAGATGAATTTTGAGCTCTATGGATTAAATCATATAATTAAATCAATCCAAATAGCCAATTACCTAGTTAAAGTGATAGAGCCATTAAGAACAAATGTAATGGATGAATAAAACCAGGTAAAACTAGGATTATAATCCTAAAGCTAAGTTATCTACACCTTGATCAAATAGAATACAAAAATAAAAAGAGATTCAGATTAGATTGATATACCTTGACTCAGATTTGTGACATTATAATTGCATGAAGAGGATTTCTTGATGGGTGATTCAATGACTAATTGGCCATGGATTGATTAGATAGCTAGTTATTGGCCTTCTATGAAGGAGATGAGTTGTTTAAATAAAAATAAGAGGGAAATATATATGGCAAAGATTAAAACTTGGATAAATGAGATCAAGGGTTGGGGATTATCCAAGGAATTTAAAATTCCTTGGAAGCCTCAAGATTTAGAGGGTTCTAAAGAGGAGTTATAATAGAGAAGGTTATAGATATGGAGAGTTATAGAATCCTATTTAGGAATAATGATGATTAGATGAGGTATTCAGTATGGATTAGGTAGGTGATTAGGGATTAGGGGTGTAGGAAAGCCTAGAGATAGGATTAATAGGTGGTTAGGTGGGTCCTAAGAATTTAAAATTTCCAAATAATATATAAGTAGGATTAGGATGGTGATAATGGGGATTTAGAATAATTAATGATGAAATGGGATAGAATAATGTTACTAGATGAAGGGTAATGAAATGTCATTATATAATTAACTAGGAAGGGGATAAAATAATGATATAAATTAGAATAAAATGGGATGAGTATAACTAGTGTCAACTAATAGTATTATTAGCAATGGTAATGTAGGTGTTTGTGAATTTTGGTTCATACATTTTCCCCCTCTTTGAAAGGTTGTTACGAGTGAAGTGAAGTGAAAGGAGTAATGGTATTTCAAAGAAGAGCCATGTCATATATGAATGTTATTAGATGATGTTATGGGATATGATTCCCCCTTGAGGGGAAATACAAGGAAGAATGAGATTAATGGCCACTTGAAAGAATAAAAAATGGTTTGGTTGATATGAATATACAAGGGGATGGGATGTGAGATAAAGGATGAATAATATGGACATTACGTAAGCAGTGAGATATAAATTGATTATGTCCTTGGCAAAGACATATGTATAGCAAGTAGAGATGATGGGTGTCATGGTTATTGACACATCCTAAGGGGAGATCAGCCATAATATGATGATGAGAGGATTAAAAGGCCACAAGTTTTAAACATATCCCAAGTAAGGATGCATGAAAGGGAGAGATATAGGTTAGGATAGATAAGGATTTTATTAATGATGAGTGTAACTCAAATCTAAATTTATTGATATGATGTGGGTGATAATAGAAAAATAAATATATGATTGAGTGACCAAAAATTAGGGGAAAATAATTGGACTACATTACATAAAATCAATGAGCCCTAATGTGATTAATGATGATTCCCTTAGGTAGGACACATGCAAGGGAGAATTGGATATATTTTTTAGTTATCCTTGGGAAATGAAAAGTGTCCAAGTAATACCTACATAGTCTAAAAAGACCTCAAGATTATGTAATTTTCATTAGAGGATAAAGGATAATTGATGAAATATGATGATGATGATGACTAGTGATGAGAGGATGATGTTAACGATTATAAGATATGATAATATAATGATTATGAGGCTAAATGATTATATGTTAGTCAAATGAATCAAGAGGATTAGATGACTGATAAGAGTAAGGATTATTAGACAATTAGATAAATGATGAGGTTGTATATGATCAAGACATCACATATGTCATAAGGCTCATCATGGTCTGATCAATATAATAAATATGGAACTTGGCAGTATGCCCCATGATATAAGCATAACCAAAGACATGATGTCAAAGTGATTGGGCAAATGGTGAACTTTGCATCTTTGAGGGAAATTTATTGACCTCATAACATCCTTGTTTATAGATAGAAAGAGACATGATGTAAATAAATCATAAGACAATAAGGTATATTTATGATGAAAGACATGAAAAAAAGATAAACAAAACAAATAAGTAACACACACACAAGTATATACATACAATGTCATAATGTCTTGTCTAATGATGGGATGAGTGATTGGGGTATGGGTTGGACTCAGATGATTAGGATGTGATTTTTGACTTAGGATAGACTAATAACGATGATTATGTTTACGACTTTGATAAGGATATAAATGTGCATATGGATTATACTTAACATGGTTGTGGGATAAGGATGGATGATGTAATAAGGTGTTTGAACATTTATTTGGGATTGAAAGAGAATCAAGAAGTGGCCAAGGAAGTTGATTGATAAAATTGATGACCAAGGATTACTAATAGATAAGGCCTTGTAAGAGTTCAATCTAGCAAGGAAACTAGGAGATGATGGGATCAAATACCTTTCATACTAGCAAAGAGTGACTAGATGGGTGCTATGTATGAAGAAGAAATGATAAATAAGGTGATGGGATCAATTATATTTCATAATAGAAAATAAGTTAGTTGATGGGTGTTAGATATGAGAAGGCAACTTATAAGAATTGATGGGTGTCAGATTAAATTCTTTGACTAGGATATGTGTGTTAATAACACTTAGTCAAAAGGATGAGGAAGATATGGGGAGATGGGTGACCACTTTGATTTAGTTAAAAGATATAATTTAATATCCAAAGATAGGAAAATAAGAGATGGATATAGATTGGTATGACCAAAAGATTTGGCATTAGACAAGACATAATGGGCTTATTTTTGGCTTTTTCATATTTTATGATTTTTATGGTTTTTAACATATTTCAAATTTTAGTGTTTCTTAGAATATGTATGTAAACTATACAAATGGGTTTAATAGAAAATGGAATACCAAGCCTATCAACCAAGATGAAGATGGATGGGATGATGAATTGGATGATAAAGGGATGAGGGTGATGTGGAAAAAGGGATGAGTACCAATGAAGGAATGGACTAGGGATTACCAATGACCACATAATGAAAGAACCAAATTTTTATTTACCTAAGCTTCCATTAGAGAATATGCAAAGATGGTTTAGGAATAGTTCTCAAGACACCTTTCATTCATTATGAATGTTAAGATGGGAATGCATGTGATATGATGGAAGATGATGGGTAGGAACAATGGAGTAGGGGATAAGATGGATAAGGATGATGTGGATGGGTTTTGTCCCCAAGTGTTGAGGTATAATGAGGATAATATATTATATTACCATGATGATAGAATCTAGTTTTCATCATGGTACTTGCCTAATGTGCCAGAAGATTGGTTTTCACTATTAGATGAATTATTATTTTTTTTATTTTTGACTTTTGGATGGCATCTTGAATTATTATATATGGGTAAGAGATACAAGATGAAGTCATATTTTTGATCTTCAACCAACACCTATACAAGTTTTATTTTAGGACCATGTCATTAGTTTTGGATGTATTTTGGTCCATGTGACCTTTGATGATTATTTAGTGTATCCCCTCAAAATATCTAGACTAGGTATCATTTTTGCCCTTAAGAGAGACAATGCTTCCTAAGAGGGTGATGGGAGGTATGTATGTGATTAGATCTTGATAGGTATGTATGATAGGATTATGATAGGATGGTATGATGGGTGATGGAGGATTAAAACTAAAATTAAAGATAGGATCATGATAAGATGGGGTGATGGGTGATGGAGGATTAGGACTGACAGTCTCATACATCATTAAAAATGTGCATCATGAATCATTTGATAGGTGCCAATTTATAAAAGACTACAAGAGATACAAGATACTTTAAATTTGTGATTCATATTTATTTTGATCATTGTATGGATTATCAGCCATACTTTTGATATTATTTTAATCATTTTAGTGGCTTTGATTTTAACTACCTCTTAGTTATCAGATTTGACCTTCACTAGGGGATATTGATTTTTGACTTGATATACAATGATTATTTTGAATTTGATGGTCCTATAGTGCCATATATTGGACTTCACTAGGTGAAAATATATTCAAATTAGGCTGATGATTATAATCTTTTTGATTTTGACTATTAGGATCAAGGATGACTTGATTATGATTTATGTCTTTTTGAATGTGGCCTTGGACCTATGTACTTGTGGCACACATTATATTACTTGAGGAAGGATCCAATGATATATGTTCCTATTAAACCTTATGGAAGGAGGTGATTAAGTGATCATTTATGGGGAAAAAGGGTTCATGATGGATGAAGGTGGTGGTGAGGGCATGATGAGATATATGAGTGGTGATGGGGAAACATAGTCTTCATAGGGGTTCTTAGGAGACCAATTTTTGACATCAAAGAAAATCTCCTCAAGATCAGCTAAAGGATGACAAGGACTAGTTGTAATATATGCATCCAAAGGAGGATTAGATTAACTTAGATTATCTTCAATAGATAAATATTGTGAGAATTCTATTATGATTTCATCATCCTAATTGGAATCCCAAAGTATGCCTAGTGATATATTAGAGGTATATTCAATAGGACAAGCATTATCAACATTTGTTGTAATGTTGATAAGGGATGATGTTTCTAATGAGGAATTTGATTCATATATTGGTGTTGAACATGATTCTAATGATGATAAGACTTGTGTTGGCTCTAATGTACAAGATGTAATGCTTATAGTAGGAGAGTGATTATTCATGATCGACCTCTCAACATGGGGTGTTTGGTGTGATGGTAAGGAGAAGATGGGATAGGGATGGTGGATTATACTAAGATAGGGCCATCAAAGGATTCATTGGATATGAGGAGACTAGGCTCATCTTTGATGAAGGGGTCATGGAAGATGGGTGTGGTGTCTTGACCTTTTCTTAAAAGGGGAAGGGTTTGATCATGATCAAGAATGGAATCTTGGCATTCCTATTATTGCTCACCTAGGGAGAGAAATTCATCTAGTTCCTCCTCAATTACTATGTCACCATCATTGATGAGGTCTTTGATAAGGTCTTGGAAAGAATGACATCAATTAAGGTATGCCCCTAGGTTTGCTGATATGTATAATATTGATTATCTTAATACTAAGAGGGCTTAGGCTTAATGGGATTAAAATTTTAGATAGGTAGATAAACCAGCATGTTAATAATAACAAGTTGTTTGAAAAGGGATTCCAAGGACATAGGAATGGGAGAATAAGTCCCTACTTATTTTTCTGATATGGAAGTATTAGACTTGATATCAGATGGTGGTTGATGTGGCTTGGTGGATGGATTAGTAGTAGATAAAGTAGCCAAGATTAGATCCCCTTTGCTAGTATGGGAAGGGGCAGGTGATGGGCTATGACTAGTGGATAGAGGATTTTTATGGGACTCACATGAAGGGGCTTAGACAAGGGGTGAAATGATTTAAATGGGATCAACCCCTTTGAGAAGTAGAACATCCATCATAATGAACTATAAGAGGATCTCATCCTTGTGAAAATATATTTATTGGTTGATGAAGGTGGGGTCTAACTTTCCAGTGATGGATGATGAAGAAAGATGATGAAAATAGGTCTCTCAAACAAAAATAGGTCCATTGATCGAGCTAATATTATTTTTTTTATGAAAATGGATAGATGGATATTAGGATTAGATTTCAAATCAATAGTATAATAGGTGCTAACAACCTATTAGTAATGTATAGTTATCAATATATCACAAGGGTTAGAGATTTGATGGGTGCCTAGATTCAAACTTGCAAGGTAATGAATGATCGGTCCTAGTTATGAATAGGCAAGATGATTTGACTAGATATGATTAGATTAATGATTGATGGGTTGATAGATTTGAAACTAATAAAATGACAAGATGTAAATAGGATATTTACTAGGTATGGGATCTGACCAAATGATGAATGATAGTGAACTAAAATGATATGATGATGTGGATGAATAACAAGAATACTATCTCAAGACCTTGGAATAATATTTCTCAAGATGGGATAGGATAGGATTATGTGATAAAGGTGATAGGTTAATGGACAAGGATGCTTATGATAGGTTGTGATGAAATGATTAAGGATAATCATGGGGATGATTTAGTCCCATATATGACCTAAAGAACCAACTATGATAATATAGGAAAAGGATCATCCAGATGGATGATAAATATAAATGATTGGGTATGGACTTAGGACAAGATATGGATAAGAAGACTAGGATAAGATATGACTAGAATGGTGTACAATAGAAATAAAACATATAAAAGGGGTATAATATGTACAAAACAAGATGTAGGTGATGGGGGTGTGATTACGGGTGGGTTTAGTGATAGGATGTGACTAGAAGGATGTAAAAAGACTAATATGTGGAATAGGAGGATGAGGTAAGGAAATACAAAATAAAAAATGATGTGCAAGGGGATAATGACAATGATGTACAATATGTGATTGGGATATAATCAATGATGATTGGATATAACTAGACTAGGACATGATTAAGACAAGGTGGGAGATGGTATAAATATGTACAAAGTAAAGGATGAGATAGGGACAAGATTATGGGGTATGACCAAAGATGAGACAAGATAATATGAGGGAATATATTAGGATGGGATAAATATAAGATGAGATAAGGACAAGGATATATAAAGATAATATGTACAATGGGATGATTACAAATATGATATGTATAAAAAGATGAAGATGAGGTAATAATATACAAGATGAGTTTTGTACAAGACCTAGAAAGGCATTTATAGGTTTGGGTGAAGGCTAACTCAAATCATAAACAATTTAGGTCAAATAGAACACCTAAACAATACACACAATCATGAATCCTAAATTAGTCAACTAATATTGGTGTGAAACTCAATGCCTGCACCATCCAATAGCTTCATGGGTGAGGTTGTAATTCAATGACTCATCAAAAAATTGACCATACCCTCTCAAACCTATTTGAATATTATGGATACTTAGGAGATGATATTGACTCTGATAATGAGGCACCTATTATGGCTGAAGGATCCTATGGTAGGTTTTCATAAGGTTTTATAGGTAAGTCATCTATATACATGAAGGTACAATGGGGCCTAAGTCCATATAGGATGTTGTATAACTACCTTGTATCTTGGAGCCTAAACACCCCTAACTCTATAGTAACCTTTATGAGGAACTATGATTTGACACTAAATGATAGCTCCCTTGATTTTTAGACTCCATCAAAACATGGAGTTTAGACTAGTGCATGGCGGTGAAATCCATTGTCCCTAGCCCCTTAGAGAAAGAAAAAGGGAATGGGGTTTATAGGTGGTTTTTGATCCCCCAAAAGCTACTACAAGGATGCAAGGGGGAGAGAATACACTAACCATAGCCCTCAAGATACAAACAAGCAAACAAAAGATTAATTAATTGGTTATGATTAAGATATGAGATATATACAAGATGAAATATCATAATATAATGATATATATAAGATAAAGTGATTAAAATAATATATACAAGGTAAATTTATTTTTGAGGTA
The DNA here is from genome assembly GCA_037957365.1 of Torreya grandis. NCBI lineage: Eukaryota > Viridiplantae > Streptophyta > Pinopsida > Cupressales > Taxaceae > Torreya > Torreya grandis. The sequence goes on along the minus strand of JARHVA010008387.1, from coordinate 120,077 downwards.
CCCCAAGAAGTCTTTGACAAGTGACCTACAAGCACATGGTTAATGGTTTAAGTGGCACTCAAAAGAGGTAACATGCAAGATATGGATTATTAGTTTGATCGATAATCTTGAGGGAAACCTATAAGACAATGATGTTAGCTAAAATATGACATGTAAAAGAGTATGTTATCTAATAAAAATTCACCCCTATAAGGAAAAACTTATTAGTATAATATGCCTAAATAAAACACCCTAAAAAATCATGATTTTGCTCTATAATACCTTTGGGGTGAGCGGGACATGATGTAGGGATCTAGGGGTGGTAGCCCCTAGTAGGGTCAAGGGGTATTGCCCCTTATAGGTTCAAGGGGCATATCCTCGAATGGGGTCTAGAGTTGAGGGGTGAAGCCCTCAATGTCAAAGGAAATTTTAGCCTTGTGGGAAGCCTAGAATGACTCAAAACTCACCAAAAATGAACCTAAAAAATGCACTAAAAATGACAAATTTGAGGACAAAACTAGTGTAGAATTGAAATTACATAGGTCAATATCACAAATAGAAACTAAAAAATCCTAACTCTAAAGAAAAAATGAAAATTATAGATTGTTATTTTATAGTAGTTAGCTTAACCATGATGGTCAAGCTTCAAAATCATGATTGTTAGACAAAACCATGACTACAAATGACTAGATCGCTACTAACTATAAATCGAGAGTTGAGGTTTTGTGATCAACTTAAAACCTCAAAAAAATTGACTATTTGGTAAAAAAATATTATTATGAAAGTGATATATTATCTAAATGCCTGAAAATATCTTTTTTATAGATTATTATTAATGAAAGATAAAAAATTTATTATATTAAAATATTACAAATAGACACTTAGATTTTTAATAGAATGTCCAAAAAAAATTGATTGACTAGAAAATGTGTTAATTAGATATCTAACCTTTATAAATCAAAGATCACTACTAAACAAAAAAATTATTATAAAATGGAAAGATTGATGATAATGACAAAAATTCTAGTATAAATGCAAAAATGCTAATGCACATGACAAATTCATGATTCTCTAAATTTCATAATTTTTGGTTTTATTGAAGAGGAAAAAAGGTTAAAGGGATGTGTGTTTGACTTGTATTTCAATCTTATTTTTGATTTTTACCTTTTATTGGTGACCTTTTCAATCACAAAGATAAACCATAGAGATACGTAATCTGGTTAGAAAAAATGGTTAGAAAAATTTCCTCTTAAGACCCCTAATGACATAAACATGATAAAAGAGGATTTAAGGATCAAATGATTACTGGTCCCCTAAAAATATAAAACACCTATATTTAAGCATGTAGGTTAGAGATCAATGGTGAACTATTAGGGATTTTACCAAAAATCATACTATCGCAAATCTCATCTATAACATCATAGTTCATAGGACAAAATCACAATTGTCAGAGTAATGATTTTGTGATGACTTTATGATCACAATAAAAAATTATTAAAATGTAATTCAAAAGAGATAAACCATGACTACCTATACAAATTTAGGATCATCAAAGTCATATTTTTATCAAAAATCTAAAAACTATCACACTTAAGGCAAGTTGTTAGTGGTTAGATTTGATGGTTCACATAAAATAATGACTTAAAAGAATAATATCATGAATACATAGTCATGATTACTAGTGAAATATCAAAAATTTCTATTTTACATGGAAAATTTCAAACACTTGACCTATAAGCTATAAAAACACCACTTATAAATAAAATGATTTGTTTGGGAGGGACCTCCTAATGTGATCACCAAAATATAGATGATTTTTTATCTCTATGGATTAAATCATGTAATTCAATAAACCCAAATAACCAACTACCTATTTAAAGTGATATATCCATTAAGACCAAAAGTAATGGATGAATTAAACCAATTCAAAACAACATTATAATCCTAAAGCTAAGTTCTCTACACCATGATCAACTGGAATACAAAATAAAAAGAGATTGAGATTATATCATTATACCTTGACTCATATTTTTGACATTATGATAACATGATGAGGATTGCTTGATGGTTGAATCAATGACTAATTAGACATATAATTGATTAGAAAGCTACTCATTGGCCTTCCATGGAGGAGATGAGTTGTCTAAATAGAGAGAGGATGGAAATATCTATGGTGGATATTCAAACATGGATGAAGAAGATCAAGGGTTAGGGATTATCCAAAGAATTTAAAATTCCTTGGAAGCCTCTAGATTTATAAGTTTGTAGAGAGGATGGGTTATAATAGATAAGGTTCTAGATTTGAAATGTTCTAAAATCATTCTTAGGACTAATTATAATTCGATGGGGGATTAGGTAGGGATTAGGTAGGTGATTAGGGACTTAAGTTGTAAGAAAGCCTAGAGATAGTCTTAATAGGTGGTTAGGTGGTTCATGGGAATTTAAAACTCCTAAATAATAGATAAGTAGGATTATGATGGGGATAATGAGAATTAGAATAATTAATGATGAAATGGGATAGAATAAGGTTAGTAGATGAAGGATGATGGAGGGGAATTAGATAAGTAACTAGGAAGGGGATAAAATAACATGATTAATTAGAATAAAATGGGATGAGTGGAATTAGTGTCAATTAATAGTATTATCAGTGATGGTAATATAGGTGAGTAAATTTAGGTGCATATAATATCTAAATGGATTCCAACTGTCCAAGAAGATTTTGATGTGGGACTTCATGATGACTTAAGAGAAATAAAAAAAATTCTAAGAGAAATATAAAACCAAGTTAGATAAATAGGGAAAGTAGTAAGAGAAAAAATTTGACTGGGTCTACATAGTACATAAAATAGGGGATAAAATTGAGAAAATAGGGATACAATGTTGATAGGGTCAACCTAGTTTTATAACTTAGGCAGAAAATAAGAAAAAAATATATAGAGTCGATAGGGTCAACCCAATATTGTATCTTCGATAATAAAAAAGAGTACTATATTTTTTATAGGGTCGACCTAGTAATATAAGAAATGGAAATAGATAGTCTATAATAGACTATCTCAAATCAAATGATTATGTAGTTAAACAAGAAAAAAAATCAAGTATTTTTAAAATCAAATAGTGAAAGAAACACAATCAATTGGGTCAATGAGGATGATCTAATTGAGATACACAACACAAAACCTTATATCAAAATTAGCTAATGTAAGTTTTGGTAATACAACATATAATTAAGCAAAGAATAAGAATTCAACTTGGGAAGTAAATGCTAATTAAGGGGTCATCTTGAATGTTATTAGATTATTATAGTATGATTTTAGATATGATAGGGACTTGGATGTAAGCAAGGAACTAAAAACCAATCTATGGATGGTTTTAGGATATTTAGGCTAGAAGGGATTTGTTTTGGCAATGGTACTAGCTTAGTATTTGGTATTACCCACTCACTTCACACACTACAAAGATAAAGGTGTCAGGTGCTTTGCCAATAAATATCATTAACCATGTGTTTATACTTGGCCAAAAAACCAAGTTGGATTCCCCCTTGGTGATGAGATCGAAGTAGATAGGCCTTGGGTAGACAATTGTTTAAATCCATTTTAAGATTATGTGATTTAGTAGTGTATGCAAGAGAATATAAAATAGTGAAACTAAACAATATATTGAAAATAACCTAATTAGACTACGTGATCTTTTCTAAGCATACAATAAACCAAAAATGAATGTGTGAGCTAATTACTAGCATATAAGTGTTAATTCCAACTTTTTGAACATAATATAATTTTGATAAAGATGATAGTGTATAAAGATATTACAAAATATATTCAATATTATTTCTACTATACTATTCAATCAAGGGTATTTTAAAGAACTACGTTGATAGTGTTAACCTAGTCTTTCAGATAGAAGATAGAATACAAAACTAGGCCAATAGACTAGACCTACTTTGTTGTATAGGTGTTATTTTAAAGACTATGAACTATGAAAAATAGAACTATAATAAATAATATAAATGAAAGAAAAAGAGACAAAGTAAACTTGGTGAGTTGGAGGATGCAGAGGAAAGTGAAATTATTATCTAAGTTCCTTGATTTCTACTTTTAAATTTTCATAAGTATGTCAATTGGGTTGACCTAATTCTAAAATTTCTTATTTGTTGAAACTTGTAAAGAATAATTTGCTAATAATGTCAACCTAATATGTTTTCTATAAGTCTAGAAGTGTACTATGTTGATAGGGTCTACTTAGTATCATGTCTAGAATTTTGAAAGTGTAATGTGTCAATAGAGTCAACCTAGTAGCTTATACCTAATGAGAAACCTAAAAAATTAGAATAGAGTTGTATTGATGTGATTTTATGTTAAACCTGTGCACAAAATTTAGAACTATACCAAGATCATCAACTTGATATCACAAATATATAAATATAATAAATAAAATGAAAAAATAATGAAAAATATGAAATAAAACCTCCAAGAGTTATATTCACATGAGGTTCACTAGAATATATGCAATAAAAAATGCATCATGTCTATAAATTAATCCTAACTTGGAGAAGATAGATCATACTTAAACTTACGATTGTGGATACATTAGATAATTAGTAACATGACCAATATTGGGATCCATTAGACCCAATTGGTGGATCTCATACCAAAATAAATGATTTTAGGTAGGTTCCAAAGCCTCTAGTCAAGCAAAATCACATAATAACCATATCTAGATCCTATGTTTTCATATCTCACTAAACTAATAATAAGTAAAGTAAGGCTTAATCTAGTGCTCACCAGATTTTTTAGCATAAAGTGGGGGGTTAGTAAAAAAATATTCATAGGAGAATCTCAATTAATCTATGTATCAGTAATACCCTAATAAATTAATAAGAATATTAATATTATTTGAATTCAATACTTATTCTACTTCCATCTACTAAAGAGAGGAGCAAGTTAGAGAATAATTACTTGAAAGATGAACCCATCGAGACTCAAACTCTCACTTAGCCAAAAGAGCTTCCCAATATGTTGCTTTGGATTTTAAGGATCACTAAGAAAAGCTAATGCATCCAATACTTATCCACAAGACTATATTCTCAAAGTAAAAACCCTAAGTTAAGACTCTTCAGGTAGAATGGTGGAAGAGTAGATTGTAAAGAAGCACAAGTGAATACTAACTCTTGTTAAATGTTAAATAATGATAAATGATCTTTTATATATATGAATATTTAACCCTAATCCCTTTCAAAAAAAAAAATTATAGGGTTGACCCAATCAACCTAGTATAATAATGGACAAAAATTCACTAGGACATAGGCTAGGTCAGTGAAAAGCTAACCTAGACCCTAAATGAATTTTACCCAAAATAGTATAGGGTCAACCTAGTCAATATAGTAAAATAGACTATCAAAAAAGGGTTGAGGTAAGGAAGAGAGGGATGGAAAGTGGCAAAATATTGGATGGATAATAATCATAGAAATCACCAATGGTCTGCCCACCCCTTTCCTAGTACATCCTTTAAGGTGTACACTGAGATAGATTGAGTCTCTATGTTTTCTTATAAGATAGAAAGCATAAATATTTGATAAAAGTTGAAAATGTTGTGTATACAATAGGGAATTTTATTACTTTGGAGGATGTCTAGTGTATAGTATAAGTGTAGATTAAAGGTCATTCACTATATTAGCTTACCTAGACGAGTAAATAGGCTATTCTAGAGGATTTTATATGAATTTTAGAAATTATGATAGTTTAGGATGGATATGAAAACATAATTGATATTTATTTTGGGATGGACATACCATGAAATTGGGATATGGACGTAGATGTTTCAATACATATTATATTTGATAGACTAATGATGGTGTTTATGATAATTGTCAATGGAATTTTTCTACCTAAAAATAGTAGTTAGTTTATTCATATGGTTTTGGGAGGTGTGTTCATAAATATGGCTATGGATACAATGGTTTTTCTAAAATTCTAGTTATTTTGGCTTAGTTATACCATGATGTTCATTATGTGGTACACTAAGGAGGATGAAACATTAGACCAATATCACTACTCTAAGTCTAGGTATGGGAACACATATCTATCAAGTTCCCTATGCATAGAAATCAATAAAGGGATCCATATTAAAATGTGTTTTATGGATGGTATTAATTGGGGTTATGGTACAAGAAATAGAGAGGGGATCTTAGATATTATAGGTGATTCCTAGATGAGATGACTAAAACTAATTTGACATGAAGGACCTATGTAGATATTTAATTTTAATAGTTAGAAGACATGGATTATATGCTTTATATGACTAAAATATGCTATAATATTGTTTGGAATGAGTATACCCTTGATCATTATAGGCCATTCAGAGTAAAATATTAGTTTTGCATGTGGTAAGATGTAACAACAAGGCCTCATGAATTCTCACATGCAGTGTGTGTGTGTGTGTGTGTGTGTGTGTGTGTGTGTGTGTGTGTGTGTGTGTGTGTGTGTGTGTGTGAGAGAGAGAGAGAGAGAGAGAGAGGATAATTAGGACAAAACTTTACTTGAAATAAGTTTGGATCTAGTTTAAAGTTTGTATAATTTATATTTTGGGTTTATATAAGTTTTCCATTTGATGTAAGGGTGATAGAGGAATATGCTAAATGGTGGGTTCAACATTGGCCTTTGAGATTGACTTCACCAGTAGGTGAAGATGAGGGATAGCATCATAAAGCTTAACAAATATAGGTTCCATTATGTTTTATGGGACCTATTTATATAGTGAAGGCATTAGATATCAAATAAGATGAGGAGGGAGAGAGGAGGGATAAAACATTTATGAAATAGAGTAAGGAGATTATGTGTAGATAGAGTATGTCGAGGAGGTGGAGATAGACATAGATGAGGATATTATAGAGGTGGATGTGACATGGGATGATTAGGGTGTACAAGAGATAAGGGATATGGGGTAATTTGTATCCTCTATACCCATAATATCTACTAATACTCAATATATTATTAATATATTAAGATAGGAAATTAGTGCAAGGGAGACTGAGCTTACATGCTATATTGGACCACTAGTCATAGGATTTATACTCAAGTCATGAGTAAATTAGTGTAGATGAGAAGGATATTTATAAACCATGTAGAGGTGGCTAAGATGATTCAAATAGAGGTCTAGTTGACCACTAATAGGGATACCATTCATTTTGAGTGAAATGTAATAGTACAAGGATAGGTATAGATCATTATGTAGAGATACACAATGATAGAAAAGTAGGATGTGAGAAGAAATAAGAGGGATAGGGTATAGGAAAGGATGGACAAATTATAGATCAAGATAAATTAGTCTTGAGAGGTTGTGATAAAGAGGGTTATTGTCTATCTATAATATTTATTAGGATAATTATGATGTTACTTACTATAGGTGTTATATGAATCAACGGTGCCAATAATAGCTATGAGGCTTACATCTTCTAACTATAATGCATAGAGATCAGCTTATAGATCATCTTGATCACATAGGACTTATACATAAGATATATTAGTAACACAACCTCCTCCTTGATCGTATACCATGGGTCATTTAGCATATCAACCTAAACCACCTGATAGGATAAGAGAGAGTTCTGATCAAGAGGATCCACAAGGAGACACATAGTAAAAATGGTCACAACCAAAGTTAAATACTTTAAGGTAGTGATGCACATTTTGATTTATGATATGTACTAGTTTATGTGATGTACTTGAAGGATCTAATTTTTAATTGTACTCTCCTTTGATGTATATTCCCATTTTTTTATGCATATGGATATTGTGACACTTTGAATATGAATATATATGCTCTCTATTTTAGTATTGATGATATGATAAGATGTTTATTACCTTATACAATTGGATTAGATAGATAAAAATATATTTGATTAATGGAAATAACATGCAAAATATTTTGAACCTAGATTTTTTATATTAAACATGACAATATGTATCATAATATAGGAAAACTAATGATAACATTAGTTTGTCAAAATGCACAATAATTTGAATTCCAAATGAAAATGTATATAACTTAAAATAACATATATAAAATCAAGATTTAAATTTACAACATAATTCACTTAAATAAATTATAATTCAAACACAAATGTTTACAACTCAAAATCATGATATGAATAATCAAGGATTAAATGGAAAATATAGTATACTAAATTAAGACAATCAAGTAATAAATAACATACCAAGAAGTAAACATACAATCAACACACAAACACACAAGAGAAAGTAATTAAACATTTAGTTTAGAAAGTAGTGTGTGATGATAAGGAATTACTCTTTGAGACAACTAGTATGATATAACAATTATTACTAGGGAAGGGGAAATAGAAGAATAAAGAAGAGGTGGTTGAGATGAGTCCAATGCCCCATGCAAGTGGATGCTACCTACATAGTCATATGGACTTCAAGAAAAATTTAGTTATCCCAATGAGTTATGATTGAATAAAATTGATAATAAATAAATAATAAAAATTATAGAAGAAAAATAGGAACAAGGATTCACAAACAAGTGAGAGCATTTAAGAAACAGGGTTGCCAAAATGTCAAGGTATATGCTTATAAAACACTAAAAGCATGGGACAAGGGATGGTTGATCTAACCTATAAAAACTAAGTGCTACCTACATATTTCAATTATACCTCAATCCATTATAGTTCAACTATAAATTGGGTAGAGGAAATTATAAATATGATTAAAGACAAGAAAATGAATAATTGATATAAAAGTTACAAAATAGTGAGAGCATGAAATATGAACTTGAAAAATAGAAAATATGTGAGAGTTTGGTCCCAATTTTTGAAATGTCTTAGCCACAAGTAAATGAGATTAACCAATGAGGTACTTTAGTATGTGACAACTAATTAGAAGTGACTCAAAATCACAATTGAGTAACATTATTCCAACTAGTCAATTACGTGACATTAGAGATGGGCACAGATGAATAAACTGAGTGGGATACAAGTTTTTAAGTTTTTTTACATAAGGGAATATTTGGATTTTTATGGTTTTTTGGAATATTTTAATGTTTATGGATATTTTTAATAGGATATAAACAATAGTATTTTGAGTAGAGAATAAACTAGAATAAGGATAAACAACTTAGAAAACACCTATAAAAGGAAATGAGTATCATGGGTGCACGAACTCAATATTGAATAGGGAATGTGAAGGGTTTACACACATAATATTTTCAAAATTTATCAATTAGTGATGTTTTTTGTCTTTAAGGAACCCATTTAGTCTACATCTCTATAAGTTCATGCCTTAAGGGGTGCACTAGGAAAGGGGTGGGCATACCATTTATGCTTCGTAGGATTGTTTTACCTTACCACCATTTGTTCTCAATCTAACTAGGTCCTAAGAACATTCCCCTAAGCTTTGACTCATATTTTTCACCCTCGTCTAGTCATTTAACACATCCATTAGTCCTTTCCTAACCTAAAACCCTTTTTGATAGAATACATTACACTATTGGCCCCATTGACCTTGTACTCTAATTGGTAAAACTTATGGAGATCTAGGTTGGCCCTTGGCCGACCTAGTCTATGACCTAATTTTTTTTTGTAAATAACTATACTATATTGATTGGGTTAATCTTGTCAGATTAAACTTTTGAAAAGGATTAGCATGGCCGACCTAGTCTATGACCTAATTTTTTTTTGTAAATAAGTATACTATATTGACTGGGTTAATCTCGTCAAATTAAACTTTTGAAAAGGATTAGCATTAGATCAGCCTATATAAACACATCCATTTCTCCATTATTAAATATTTAATAAGAGTTAATTATTCATTTGTGCTTCTTTACAATATAATCTTCTACCATTTTACTTGAGGATTCTTATCTTAGGGTTTCTACTTGGAGAATAATCTTGTGTTGTGGATAAGTTTTGGATGCTTTGGTCTTTCTTAGTGATCCTTAGAAACCACAAAAACTTATTGTGAATAATCTTTTTCTAAGAGATTGAGTATCGATGGGTTCATCTTCAAGGTAAACATCTCTAAATTTGATCCTATCTTTAGTAGATAGAAGTAGCCTATGTAATGAATTTTGAATACATAGCTCTCTCCATGCATTGGGGTTTTACATATACTTAGATTAATTAGGAATCTATTATGCATGTTTAATTTTATGTTTACTAACCACCACTTTGTGCCACAAGATTTGGTGAACACTAGATTAGATTTTACTTTATTTTTTATTAGTTTAGTGAATATGAAAAAATAGGTCATAGTTAGGTTTATTATGTATTTTTGCCTAATTATAGGCTTTGTAACCTTCCCTAGAAATATTATTATGGTAAGATATTATTTTTCAAGGCATATTATATCCATCTTGGTCATGACCCTAAATATCTAATGTATCCACAATTGGAAGTGTAAGTAGTATTTACCTTCTCCAAGATAGGCTTGATTTGTAGATTTTATACATTTCCCATTCCATACATTTTGGTGAACCTAAGGTGAATCTCACCCTTCAAGGTTTTATTTCATGATTTAATTTTTATCATATTATTATATTTTTATATGTTTTGAGTACTATATTGAACCAGTCAGTATATTTTTATCTTTATGTGCATAAGTTGAACACATAATCACATCAAAATGACTTTGTTTTATCTATGTAGGTCTTCATCAGATACATGTTATTGGATCAAACAAGTCAAGACAATACTCCATTTAATTTCATGATAACCATACAAGGTGAAACATGTCAACTTTGTTATCTTAATCTCTTTACTAGTAGACAAGTTAACTAAATAGGTCAAACAAGTCAACATTGGCGTCTTATTCTTCTTTAGCACATAGGGTGTTGTAGTACTGGGTCAAACTATTTGACTTGGTTTTCATAATTTGAAATCAACATTTAAGGCACTTCAGCATAATATTTTCAATATTAACCATATTCAATCCCACCAAGGTTCATCTCTTTCCTCTCTTTATCATTTTAGTACATTCTTCAATTCTATTTTATACAAGTTAGTAGTCTTTAAAATTATAACCCTATACCCAACTAAGTCAACCTAATTGACTTAGTTCTATATGATGTCTTCTATCTCAGAGACAGTTGACCCTTCTTACTCTATTATTAAATACTTTACTTCTATAGAATAGTAGTGACCCAACCTTCTCTATTCTATACAATTTACATAGAGTGTCACCTGAACTGACTCTATATTATTATTCATCTAAGAATTAGTAAATATTTGCTATTAATTAACTCACATTTCCTTTTCATATATATGTATGTTTAGATTAACTCACATGTCTAAATAGGTGGTTTTTTTAATTACCATTTATTTACACTATTTTAGTCTTTTGCACACACTACCAAATCACATAACATTCAAAATGCATTTAAATGTTTGTCTTCCCAAGGCCTACCTAATCAGATGTCATCACCAATGGGGAAGTGGACTTGGTTTCCTAAAGAAGTATAAATATGTGGTTAATGTTATATATTGGAAAAACACATGATGCCCTTATCACTATGGGATTGTGAAGTGAGATGGTAAGCCCCAATACCAAGCTATTACCACTACCAATAAAGATCCTTTTCAGCTTAAACATCCTAAAACCATCCATAGATTATTTTAATTATTTCCATTTTCAACCAAATCTCCTATGACACTTAAAATAATACTTTATGATAATCTAATAATACTTAAGATGACCACTTATTTAGCATTTAATTTCCATTTGATTTCTTTTTCTCTAATTATTGAGTCTTGTATTGCAAAAACTTTCACTAGCCAACATTAGTGCAAGGTTTTATTTTGCATTTCCTGATTTGATCACTCATATTGATAAAATTATTTTTGTTTCTACTTTCATTCTTTCTACACTTTTATTACAAAACTTTTATCTTATTTTAAAACTTTGTCATTCTAGTTGATATAATATCTTATAGACTATATCTTTCTTCCTTCCAACATTACACAGTTGACCACCATAATTATGTCTCTTATCTATCTATTCTACCCTCTATCTAGAAGTACAAAGTCAACATAGTTGAATCTCTACTCTTCTCATCCTCTACCCAATATTACTTTGTCAACCTAGTCAACCTTGTATGTAATTGTTGACCTTGATTTTCTCTCTAGCCAAATTGGTTCTTTGTCTAGCTGAATTCCTTCTCTATTTGTCTGAATTAGTTCATTGTCATTGATATTTCATAATTATTTCTTAAATTCCTTTTCCTTTCACCATTCATCATTAAATACCCAATTTTAATATTCTTTTAAAACTATATGGGGTATTATTTTCTCCTTATTTACCTACCAAAATAACTCTTAGTCTTAGAGAACTTTTCCCCTTCCTTCATCTATGAATTGTAACATGGTTCAAATCACACCGTAAGATCAAGTAGGTGGATCTGATCTTTTTTATAACTATCAAGATAATTCTCATATACAAACATTTAAACACGTCTATCCAACAATCCCACTCATAATCCACCTCCCAATAACCCTCCCCCTAATACCAATTAAGGGAGTCTTCATACAAACACCAACCTACCAATTGATATCACTCAAATTCTTGCACAAGTCATGAAACAAATCAACATAATATGAACATCTAAAACCTACAAAATGATGCAATTACAACATTAGTTGATCAATATGGCTAATCAACCTTTGGTTCTCATTCCTCAAACTAATTAAAACTTTATTCCTCTACCTATTAGAGATGCCTTAGGAAATGTTATTCCCCAACCAATATTGAATAAAAAATTATTGAAAACATAAAAGATGAGCCTTTATCTCTTTTCAAAATTTCCATTTATATTGGTAACATCTCTCCAAATATTAAGTATGATGGGACTGAAGACACTACATCCTTTTTTAAAGAATTTTGCAATCTTTATACAGAATGGATGCAAAATAATACTTTCTCCACCACTAAAATCTTAGTTAAAACATTCATTAGTGATATATTGGAATGGTAATACCAACTTCCCCAACATTCCATCTAACAACTAGAGGATTTAGTTAATCCTCTAGATAAAAAATTTCAACACAATGACCTTCCCAAAAGTATCCTTAGCCATTTCATTAATGTGAAGCAATCTCCCTCTAAATCAGCACAAGATTTTATCAAACAATGGAAATATTTGGCTAGCAAGGCTGACCATAACATTACTAATGATAATATATTTAAACTCTTTATAACTACTTTAACTCTTCTTCAATATAATGTTAAGACTTTTTCCCCTCAAATGCTTAATGAAGTTCTTGACCAAGCCAAACATCAAGACTTCCTAATTAAGTAATTTTTACCTCATACAAAATTACTTCAGGGATCTTTTCAAACCTCTACCAATTACATCATTGGTAGTATTCCTAAAACCAAACTAGGAGTTTCCAAAGCTAACAACCCCCCATCTTATCACATACCACTAATTGTGAAACAAATGAAATAATTCTTAATTCCCTATAAAACATTTAATTATCCCAATAATATTCTTAAATGGTATGACCCTTTTGGCTCCACACCGACATTGGTAATTGCCTTGAAAACTGTGGAGGGCTTACCAAATTTATTGTCTCATATATGCTTAGTGATTTCTTAAATCATGAAGCCAAGATCCAACTCCATTATCAAGAGTAAAACACCACTTCTAAAAAATGACAATATCCCAAACATTATTCTTCTAATAACAAAAAATCTTTCCCCACATCTACCACTTAACAAACTACCAAGGATGTTTGTGCCATTGATGCCAATTATGACCAATATTACAATAACTATCACTATGTTATTACATCTAAGGTTAATTATCATCAAAAATTGTCTCGCAAAGATCCTATCAAAAAACATAAGAATCCCTCTTTGGAAGAATAACTTATCAAATATACTACAACCACTGATCTAGATTTGGAAGCTAATAAGGAACCATCTCCTTATTTCAAACCCCCAAATACTTTCATTCCTTCAAAATCTACCTTACCTTCTAAACCTCACAAAGGTTATTCTTCTAAATCCCATTGGAACTTTATATAATAAATCAACTTCATGTCTTAGAACATTCCACTTATGGAATTAGTTCACACCTCCCCTTATCATCATAAATTATTCATGCAACAATTATAAGAAATTGAACATACAAATTCTATAGATGAACAACCATCCTTTCTTGATCCTCAACATAATAATCTGCATACCAAATAATCTTTTGATTATTTCCTCATTATTCGTAAAGTTTTAGTTAAAGAATGGTCTGATATTAATGTGAAATTTTTTGGCTTATCCAATGACTTGGATATAATAAGGATCATCTCAAGGAAACCCACCTAACTTGTCATGGATTTGATATAACTAATTAAAATTTACTTGGTTTTATTTAGATTCCCCTTATAATCAGAGGTAAGATATTTAAAACAAATATTATGGTCCTTTATTTTCCCCTATCTTAAAACATATTCCTAGGATGACCATGGACTCATAGAATTAGGTCTGCCACCTCTTCTGAAATTCACTTCATTAGATTATTGCATAATGGAGAAAGGTATAAACATGAGGTCAATCCCAACCCCTAGAGTATTCAAATTCCCAATCCTACATCTCAATATCACATTCCTACCATTACAACAATCAACATTACTCCCTCACCTAGATTAATCAACATTAATCTAGACTAATAGGTCACTCTTACTGATTTAGATGATGATGAACCCAATGACTTGCAACATACTTAAAACACTACTAAGATACCTCCTTATATCTTAGAGTGTGTTCCTCCTTATTTATTACCTAATGATTTCATTATTAATCTGTGATGTCCCTTTCTTAGGGGCTCCTTTTTTCTATCAAAAGCTATGATACCACTGTAATATCCCCTCAAATACCAAAACAAAGTGATGAATTGCTTATCTATATTTTTGCAAAATATATTCAAATAGATAAATAAATCACAGTATAATCTCTTATTTATTTACTCATAAGCTTACAATAGAGGACCTCTGTTAGGTATACAATGAATATTGAAAATACGGCCTTAATAGCCTGAGTATTCTGTAAAAATTGGAAAATAAATTTGGAACTGGTTCATCTCAGCCTGTTGTGTAAAAAACACAGTCACCAATGTCGATTATACTACCATCGTCGGTCGACTTATGTTGTTAACCTGCTGACGCCGGTGATATGTCAACCGATGTCAGTCTCTATAGGTCTCTTCCCGCCGATGTTGGTATTTGATCTTTCTATTGATGCGTATGGATTTTCATAGATCTGTACGGACTTCATACAGCCACCGATATAGTACCCCCTGTATGCTTGATCCTGATCTATAAAACTATGGGCTAATACAAAAGATCTATATCTGGATAATTCTTGAATCAAAACCCAAAATAAAGAAATACTTGTAAACCCTTGTGATAGCTTCTGTGTGAAGTTATGTCTCAAACTTGTAAACACCTGTGATAACTTTTGGATGAAGTTATCTCTCAATTTGGCAATAGATTGGCTGATCTCTCACAACCTCTGAATCACACACAATGAAGAGTTGACGTTCTTCAATGCAAATGGAATCTTGGAACCCTTGGCTCAGTATTCACAGAAGAATTTCTTAACAAGAATCAATATCAATAATCAATCATACATGCATACTCTCCCCCATGAGAAACCCTTATACCCTCCAAAGGTGTGCTTGCTAAAATTAGATTTCCTCAAATTAGAACTCGGGGTTCTTAAATTAGAATTCCTCAAATTAGAACTTGGGATTCTTAAATTAGAATTAGGGTCTTAAAATTAGACCAATTCTTAAATTAGAATTAGGGTCTTAAAATTAGACCAAATAATTAATAATTAATAATTAATTAAAATTAGACCAAATAATAAATATTTAATAATTAATTAAAATTAGACCAAATGATTAATATTTTATTAAGTCAATCAAATATTAATATCTCCCTTAATTCATGTCTGAAAGAGCCCGAACGAAAGCCAAATGTAGGAATTCTGCTAATCGTAGACAAGCCAATCTCCATCATGACCCTTTATTCATCCTATCAGCCTACGAGGGTCACATAATAGGCTAACCATCAAGTCTGATGATGTCCACTAAAAAAGGGGACATGAAAATCCACCCCTCCTAAAATTGCTTGTCCCCAAGCAATCGCTAAATAATAACCAATCAATCCACCTAGATCCCAAATGTAGTCATGATCTACCCTACTGTCAATCAATGCAAGCTCCTGCAATATCCTCTAAAATATAACCAAGAGGAATCCAGAATCAGACTGGGGAACACAACTCAACCAAACTCTAAAATCACAACTACCACAATGAGGAACCCATGAGAAACAACCTCTCAAAATACCATAACCCCAGTAGAGTGGACAACTCAAACTGCCAAAATCGTAAATACCATATACACATTCCACCGTGTTATGTGGAAGGCACACTCCAACTCCACAACAACTTCCATTTAAATCAAAAGAGATCCATTTCCCACTGTAAGGTATAGCAATGCCCTTCTCTATTACCTTATCCATCTCCTCTGTTCTTATCTTTACTTCAACTTGAAAGGTACTCTCATACAAAAATGGTATAACTTTTGTTTGAAGGCTTTGATAACCATTAGGTTTTGGAGTTGCAACATAATCTTTTATTGCTCGTAGAATGGGTGTCCATATCCCATGTACTAGGCCAAGGACATGGTAGCATACCTGGTGTGTACTGCATAATACTGATGCAACCTTGTCACATGGTTTTGGTTTGGATATGATCCGGTGCGAAGCTATTTCATTTACTTCATTAATCGAACCTTTTGTTTCTAGAATCCTTTTGTATATGCTATATAGCTCCTTACATATTTAAATTACTGCAACATCCATTGTCTTGAAGTCAAGAAACTGATCTTCTTCAATTTTTAGAATCAAAATTTTTTTTGCTTCTGATAATTCCTTTTCTTGCTCTTTCTGAATCTATTCAACCTTTTGTCTCAGGTCAGCAAAATTGCCTGGATCCGTATACATGAAGGATAGAGTTTCAAGTTCTGACGTGATTTGATACATCCCTAATAATTTCACCAAAGGCACAAAAATCTTTAGTTTTTTTGAAGCAATGTTACGCTGTTTATGTGGCAGCATGTGTGACAAAGTCTGCTTGTGATGTAACCTATCTTCAAGTTTTACAATAATAATGTGGACCTCCTCTGTCATAGCAAGAAACATTTGTTGTAAGTCATTAGCTTTGACATCTTGCACATAAATTTTTAAATTTGCACATCGTAGTTTGCCTAACTTAGAAACCTTTGTCTCTCCTATAATTCGATGGACAATTAGACCAAACTCATCTTCTATCCTTTCGCTAAATTTTTTCTTAAAAAAAACTATTTTTTCTCATCACTACCGCAACTTTGAAAGGTGTGATAATTTCTGTCACTTCTTGATCTTTGATCTCCCTCCACCACTCTCTTTCTTTGTCCTATCATTCCTTCTCTCTCTCTGACTTCCCATTCCCTTTCACGTTCTTCATAAAGACGGTGTGCTTCCCAGATCCTCATCTCATGCTCCCTTTCCCTACACAGCCTCTCTCTTTCACGTTCCCTTTGATATCTTTCTAGTTCTCATTCCTTCTCATGTTTTACATCTTGCTCTCTATCTCTCTCTCTATTTTTATCATAGCGCCTCCCTCTGTTAGATGAGCTAGTTTGAGGCCTTTCATGCTCAGATGTTGGTTTTTTTCACTTCTTGTGTCATCTTCATTTTTGTCATCTGCAACATCACTCTTCATGATTTCAACATCAGAATTTGCATCTTTGGATCTTATAGGTGCCTCAGATGTGGATATAGATTTCCCAAGAGCATCTACGTAAGTAGGAAGGGGTGTAGGCGGAGGAAGGAGCTTGAGCCTTTATCTCTATTTAAGCATATTTTTTAGCTTCAGCAAAGCATCGTCATCATCCTGTCGATCAACATTATTTACAATACCAAACTTTTTCCCATTATCCTGTTCTACTAGATCTTCAGAATCACCATTGTCCTTTTTTTGATTATCAAGCAGAGTAGGTTTTGGAGGTTCTTTCTTCTCAACTCCTGGTGCCATTTTCTCCTCTTTGTCAGCATCTTAAATTGTAGCTACTTTGATTTGCTTTTCCCTTTTAGTTTTCTTTTTAACATAACACTCAAGATATTCACGCATTGTTTGATTGACATTCAACTCAAGACAAAGCTCATCCACCTGTCTCTGAATGCAAGCATCAGACTCATCCTCACTATCTAACACCTGAGCTGAACTCACCTTAAGACAAAGCTCATCCACAACATCCTCGACTACTCCTACCTATGAAGATAATGCAGATAAATCATTACTTGAAGATGTGTTAATGTCTCCCTGTACTGGATCAGCATGTCTATCAAACTCATCATTCAAACTTCTGCATGTCATAGGGAAAGTAATATAATCCATAGGCCTATCAATTAAACTCTTTAACCACATATCGGCTCTAGGTGAGACATTTTTCTCTTTTGTCTAGACATACCATAAATCTTCTACCAAAAGTTTAGAAATTTTATCCTCCTCCTCAAACAAGATTGTGAACATGATAGAGTGCATTGATGTTAATACATCACTAGAATGAAACTCATCTAAAATATTCCAAAATATGTTAAACATCTTGTGAATGCCACCAATACAACCTACTAACATCATAATGTTTTCAAATCCATACCTTGCAAATATTTCAAGTAATCTTACCCTCTTTGAGAAATGAGGGTCTCTAATGTCATCCAACTTTTTGAATCTTTTTACCATGGCATGAAGTACCTCTCTTATAATTTGATCATCATAAAAATTAAAGCCAGCTATTATCCTCATGATTTCACTAATGCAAGAGAGAGTTGCAATTCTTACCACCTCATCATGATGTCTCAGTAATCGGGGCTTCACTAACAAACCAAACGCTAGAGATAACGTTGTTTGCATATCATAAGAATTTGACTGCTCAACCTTGCCTAAATAAGTTTCTAACTCCTCTAGAGTTTTTAGAATGTCCTCTGCTCGCTGAAATGTATTATCTAATTTCTTCTTTGCATTTTGCATTCTTTCTTCCAAATCTTTGTCACCTGTTAAATCCATACTGATAATTGAATTCAATCTGAAATAATCCAATCAGGCTGGCAAGACATTGGCTTCCATACCACTATGATGTCCCTTTCTTAGGGGCTCCTTTTTTCCATCAAAAGCTCTGATACCACTATAATATCCCCTCAGATACCAAAACAAAGAGCTGAATTGCTTATCTATATTTCTGCAAAATATCTTCAAATAGATAAATAAATCACAATATAATCTCTTATTTATTTGCTCATAAGCTTACAATAGAGGACCTCTGTCAGGTATACAATGAATACTAAAAATATGGCCTTAATAGCCTGAGTATTCCACAAAAATTGGAAAATAAATCTGGAACTGGTTCCTCTCAGCCTGCTGTGTAAAAAACACAGTCACCGACGTCGGTTATACTACCGTCGTCGATCGACTTGAGCTATTAACCTGCCGATGTCGGTGATATGTCGACCAATGTCAGTCTCTGTAGGTCTCTTCCCACCGATGTCAGTATATGATCTTTTTTTTGATGCGTATGGATTTTCACAGATCAGTATGGACTTTGTACGGCCACTGATATAACACCCCTTGTATGCTTGATCATGATCTGTAAAACTATGGGCTAATATAAAAGATCTATATCTGGATAATTCTTGAATCAAAACCCAAAATAAAGAAATACCTATAAACCCTTGTGATAGCTTCTGTGTGAAGTTATCTCTCAAACTTGGAAACACCTGTGATAACTTTTGGATGAAGTTATCTCTCAATTTGGCAATAGATCGGCTGATCTCTCAGAACCTCTGAATCGCACAAAATGAAGAGTTGATGTTCTTCAATGCAAATGGAATCCTGGAACCCTTGGCTCAGTCTTCACAGAAGAATTTCTTAACAAGAATCAATATCAATAATCAATCATACATGCATACTCTCCCCCATGAGAAACCCTTATACCCTCCATAGGTGTGCTTACTAAAATTAGATTTCCTCAAATTAGAACTTGGGGTTCTTAAATTAGAATTCCTCAAATTAGAACTTGGGCTTCTTAAATTAGAAATAGGGTCTTAAAATTAGACCAATTCTTAAATTAGAATTAGGGTCTTAAAATTAGACCAAATAATTAATAATTAATAATTAATTAAAATTAGACCAAATAATTAATATTTGATTAAATCAATCAAATATTAATATCTCCCTTAATTCATGTCTGAAAGAGCCCGAACGAAAGCCAACTATAGGAATTCTGCTAATCATAGACAAGCCAAACTCCATCATGACCCTCTATTCATCCTCTCAGCCTACGAGGGTTGCACAATAGGCTAACCATCAAGTCTGATGATGTCCACTAAAAAAGGGGACATGACATAATCTCACTAATGAGATCACTTATTTTTACCCTCCATTAAATTCTTAAGATGCTTCTTACCTAGAAGCTTCATTCACATGTAATTATTATATAGTGGCAAAATTATTCCAAGATCATTTAACCATGTCTCCATACAAATTTAGTGATTTAGGAATATCCCCTTATGAAACTACTCTTGAATCTCAACCATTTACAATTAATCCAACCTATGATGATAACTACACCATGGACCAAGCTCCATCACAATGCTTGGATGTTCAACATTAGAAAAAACATTAGACCAAATACAAGATTTAAACTATGATGGTCATACCATTTCCACTAATTTTGAAATGGCTCTTGAAGGTCATATACCTCCCATTAATTATCTACTTATTGATATTCCTTTGGTGGTAGAACAAATCCTACCTTCTAAAACCTCTAGCACTTCCTACATTTTATATACCAAATATAGTTTCTTCCCTCATTAATAAATTTAATGACATACTAATTACATCTAGTCAACTATCTTCCCCTACTCCTCTACTCTCTAGATTACATTAGATTCTAAGGCCACAAATGTACATTAGCTATATTATGAATATGATATTCATGCCAGTCAAATTCTTTATATCAAAGTGGATGTTGAGTATTTTGGTCTTCTTCCCACCTTACCTAACAATGAAGCCATTCTTGAATTTATTAATGCTCAAGAACCTCAACTCCATTGATAACATCATAAATATTGGACGTTTAGAAATAATGCCTTTTGTTTCAAAAAAAATCATTTCTAGCATTGAGCCTAAATCCAATCCCAATTCATTGTTACTTAATTAACCATTTCATTTCTAGGATGTAAATGTTATGATTATCAAGGAAACTACTTGAATCGAATATAGTACCCCATCATGACTTCAACTAGTTTTAGTCTCTCATGAATTCACACCAATTGAACATGATAAATTTAGATAGTTAGTCAATAAATATCATGATACTTTTACTTGGTCCTATGAGTATATGCCTAATATTGAACCTAGCATCATGGTACACAATACTTTCACTTACTCTGATGCCAAACTCATGTGATAAAAGAAACAAAACTTTCTATTAGAAGTTTCACGTTTATGCCATACAAAAATTATCAAACTTTTTAATGCTAATTTTATCAATCCCTTGGAATATTTTGAATGGGTTTCTTACATAGTCCCTATTAGGAAGAATGTCGCCATGGTTATTCACATTTTCATTGATTTACATAATCTTAATCCTATCTATCCCAAGGACAATTTCCCTCTACCTTCTATTGATGCCATCATTGATTCCATAGCTAGTAATGAAATGTTGTCTCTTATGGATGGTTTATCGAGTTATAACCAAATTCAAATTTCCCCCAAATACCAACATAAGATGAATTTCACCACAGAGTAGGGCACCTATTTCTACATTAAAATGCCCTTCAACCTCAAAAACACTACAGATACCTATCAATGAGTAATGACTCACATTTTTCATGATATTATTCACAAGATTATAGAGACATATGTGGATGACCTCATTGATAAATCCAAAATCTAAAAGATTCATCTCTTTGATCTTTCCATCATATTCAACTGCCTCATTAAATACAAAGTTAGATGTAATCCCTACAAATGTGATATTTGTGTCACTTCTATAAAACTATTAGGATTCTTAGTCTCTTGTCATAATATCTATTTCAAACCTACCAAGATCAATTCTATTGTTAACATTCCCATCACTCAATTCATTCCAAACATTCACACTTACCTTGGTAAACTCAAGTTAATTAGATTATTCATTCCCATAATGGCTTACCATATCTATTCTATTAATTTTCTTCTTAAGAAAGGTAATGCCTAAAATAGATAGATCCCTATTAAAAAACATTTGAGAATATGAAAGAATAATTTCTTCACCCACCTACTCTTCATCCACCTTAAAATTATCATCCCTAAATCTTATATACCTCTTGCACACCTATATCAGTTGGGGCAATACTTTCCCAACAAGATGATACTACAATGGAATATGTTATCTACTATATCATCTTAGGCCTCATAAATTATGAAAAATGTTATATAAAATTTGAATGTGATTGCCTCAACATATATTTTGCTTCTAAAAGAATCTGACATTATACACTTTATCAAACTACTTATGTTATCATTCATTCTGATCCCCTTTATCACTTTTTCTCCAAAGACATTATTTATAGAGATAAGATTGGCAAGTGGATGGTCCTCCTGGAATTTAATCTCTAGATTATTACCCAAAAATATATGAAAGGAAAAATCATTGTTGATCAACTTGTCATAGCCCCTGTGTCAGCTACTAAACAACTTTAAGATAGTTTTCTTGATAATAATATTCACTATATTGAAGGTCTCAACCAAGACATATATCTTAAATATTACTTCCATAACTTCATTGATGATATTGAAACAAGTAATATAAAAGAGTCTTTTATCTTCCTTGACACTACTAAACCAAAAGTAGATATTGAATAACGTCTTAAATTTGATGTTGGTCTACACATAGATACTTGGTCCCTTAATTTTGACTACACTAAATGCCTTCAAGGAGATGGGCTACGTTGTATCCTTATGATCCCTCTTGGAAAAATTATCCCATTGGAATTTCATCTCATATTCAATTTCACTAATAACATGGTAGAATATGAATCCTTAATTCTAGGCATAAGAGTAGTCCTTGGTCTAGATATCACATTTATGCATGCTTTAGGTGACTCATAACTCACTTAATACTAATTAAGTGGTTCTTATCAATGAAAAAGTGAGAATATCATTTATTATCATCAAACCATAACTACCCTAGCAAAATATTTTAATTCTTTTACCCTTGAGCTTATCCCTTGAGATCAAAATTCTATTGCTCATTTACTTGATTATTTAGCATCTCATTTTCATCCACACCAAATTATTTTTGACCCCACATTTCTTATCCAAATAATAAAATAACCATATTACATTTAAGCATAATATTCACATATATTTCACATGACACCATCACCATTTGACAAAGCTTGTGGTACAAAGATATTATTCAATTTCTTAAATCCCAAACTTATCCTTCCAACCTTGATTCTTGAAAAAAGACTCACATTCATAAACAAGATTTTAAGTATGTAATTTGATACAAAATTATATATTATCATAATGATAAAGGTACTTTGATCCATTTTGTTATGAAAAAAGAGGTTCTTCCTCTTATTGAATAAGCACATGGAGGCATTTGTGGTGGACATTGTAGTGAACATGCTACAACCCATAAATGATTACGTATGGGATTATGTTAGCCAAATATTGAAAATTATTCCATCTAATTTTATAAAATGTGTACTCATTACCAAATTCATGATGATAGAATTCCTGAACCTCTAGTTGAGCTTCAAACTTTAGAATCTCTCTAGCCATTTTCCATGTGGGGATTATATATCATAGGCAAATTCCCTCTATCTCAAGATGGGCATGTATTTATAATCACATCCGTAAAATATTTTACCAAATGGGTGGAGGCTATGCCCCTCATTAATGTCACCATTACAAAAATATAGAAATTCATCCTTAACAAAATCATTTATCTCTTTGGTGTCCCTCATATTATCATTTTAGATAATGGTGGTAACTTTAAAAAAAAATATGTCATATAAATCTATGATAAATTTAAAACAAATCACAAATTATCCACACCTTACCATCCATAATGAAATGGTTTAGATGAGGTCATAAATAAAATTATCCAAAAGATAATTCATGATACCTACATAAACTAGCATCTTCATCTTTATCCTGCTCTTTGGCCTATTTCATTACCATACTCCCTGTCACTAGAGCAACACCATTTTTTGTAGTCTATGGTTTTGAATCAGTCCTCCCATTAGAAGTTGATATTTCATCTCTCTCTATATCTCTTAATTATATCATACCTAGTGAATAATTATGTGAAGCTCACCTTCATGCTCTTTATCTCTTTGATGAAAACCATCTTTTTGCTTTATAACATAATTTCCAAAAAAAGGCTCTTATTACCAAATAATATAACAAATGATTTAAAGTTCACACATTTAATTTTGATGATATTATTCTTAAATTAGACTACACTAATGAAAAAGAAGGTAAATACACCCAAAATTGGTGGGACCTTTATTAAGTCAAAGATATTCTTAGGCCAAGTACTATCCCCTTGAAACCAATGAAGACCATATTTTCAAAGAGCCCACCAATGTGCAATTATTTGAGAAATATTTTGCAGAAATCCTTCCCTTCTTTTCATATTTTATAAATGATATCTATTTAACACTTTTTTAAGGATACTTACATGGGTCTCACCCTTTGCAATAGTTTTCTCTTTTTACAAACCTTAGTCCTTCCTTTTGGTCTTTTACTTTCCCTTTTTATCATGAGTTACTTTTTCAAAACTATGGATATGACATAACCTTCTTGATGATTTCCTTTTCTTTTTTTATAATACTTTTATAACACTTTTTGAAACCCATTTCGTTTCTATTTTGTGAGTTGAAATGTGAGACCATGGATAGGACCTAGCCTTGCTCGCAAAATACCACTTTTATTCAATTTACTTTTCACATGATTTATGCACCCTCATGGGTTTCTCTTTTATGATTTTTAGTATAAAACCATAGATAGGGCCTGGCCTTCTTCATAAAATAACATATTTAATTCCTTCAATGTTCCTTTTTTATAATGTGTTCACAATGGTTATGAGTTTTTGATCCGTATTCTCAACTTTGTATTTTGCTTCTTTTGTATATAAAATTTAAAAAAACAAACTATGTTAGAATATTTTCCTACACTTCACTCATTTTTATGATAAGGAATCACACTTTTACTATCATTGTATCCCTTTTTTGCACTTTTCACATTTTTTATGACCTGAAGTAATTTGAATTGTTTTATGTTTCCTTCATTTTGATTTCATTTCCTTTCATTCCACATTGGATAAAATAAGGTTGAAGTAAAGATAACACTTTTATTATACCTACATTAATGAAACTCTTAGACACCATGCTCTATGATTTCTCTCTTATCAACCAAGTCCCAAGTATTAAAATGAAACTAATATTTAGTACTCATATTTGGTTTTCCAAATCCTTATTGAGGAGGAATATAAAAAAAGGCATCAATAAATTTAAAAGCCAAATAATTTCAAACAAAAGTCAAAATCACACTAAAATATGTGATTACAAGCACACCTCCTTTCTCCAATCAAATCTCAAACTCCACAATTGGCCTCAAAATAGACCTAATGTCCATTGGGGCGTGGTAGGATAATAGATCATAATAGGAAAATTCAATAAACTCTATGGTGCAACCTACTTTCTCATGAATGTACCCAATCTTCTTAGTAGACTGATGGCTCTATAAGGGGTCTTGATGAATGGGGAACAAGTTGTGGTAAGGTAGGTCCATCTTAATTTTCATGCATATAGCCTTTATGGAATGATCTAAAAAATTCATTTCTCAACATAAGAATTGTGTGGAAAGGATTAATTATTTAGAGTCCTTAAGGTCAAATGTCCTCTTATTTTGACTTTGATAAAGATTTTTTCCACCTTGGTTTTTTCTTCATTCTCCCTTCTATCCTTTTCATTTCCCCCCTTAATAGGCATAGTTTGATTCTAAATATATTTTATCTTCTTCAATATTCCCCCTTATTCACATCTTAAAAACATGCTATCACTACTTTGTTTCAATTTTATCTACCCTTACAAAAAACATGTTTGAGTAACTAGGACTATACAATTGATCTATATTTATAAACATACTTTGATTTTACCATTTATCTATACATATAATTCCATTTATACTTTCATGGAACTTTTTCCATTGTTGAGTTAGGTTGGTTTGTTACTTCTCACTTACCAATGTCATTTTCCCCTTTTATGTAATTTTTCCATCTATGATTAAGGATTGTTACTACTCACTCATCAATGTTGTTTTGCCTTTTTTTTCTTTCCCATATTTATTTAAGTAAGAATTTTTATTACTTTCACATTTATGTTTGATTACCAGCCATTTTTGGCATGTATCCTTGGTTTGATTTGGTGAGTTTACCTTTCTTACTTAAGGTTTAATTTTTTGAGTTTTTTGTATTTAATAGCCTTAGCTTTTTAGTTACCCAATTTGCTCAAAATTTTGACTTGGTCACTTGGTTTAACATAGTAGTTATCACCCCATCTTTCCAAATTGACATGTACATCCCATCCACATAGTATTAGTTATCTTGGCTTCCTTGATTTTTTTTCCCTCTTTAGGTTTGTATCCTTTGGTTTGTTAAAATTAGTCTTTGTACCCTATATGATCAAAAATAAAAACACAATAAATAACCATCCAGTGATAAAGTTAATTCAAGGTATGCATATATTTACCTTTTAATTATTTACCTTTTAATCATCTTACTTTTAGTTATTTTATGCTATAAAATACTACAATTTCTTTTTGCTTCAATGTCATTTGTTACTATGTTCTATCTCAAAGCACCATACCCTATTATACTTGAGTGATACAAGATTCTATTTGATTGGGGAATATGTATAAACATAATGTTTTAAAAATTTATCAATTACTAATGCTCTCTATCTTGTAAAAACCCATCAAGTCTTAATCTCTATAAGTAGATGCCTCAAGGGGTGAACTAGTAAAGGGGTGGGTAGATCATTAATGCTTTATAGGATTATTTCCCTTACCACCACTTTTTATCAATCAAACCATCTCTTAAGCTTTTTTTTTACTATTTTTCACCCTCTTCTAGTCATTTACTACAATCATTATCCCTTCCCTAACCTAAAACCCTTTTTGATGATTTACATTATGCTATTGGCCCTATAAACCTTGTACTCTAATTAATAATACTTATTAGGATCTAGGTTAGGATCTAGGTTAGCCTTTGGCTAACCTAGTTTGTGACATAATTTTTTTTATCAAAATTATACTAGGTTAATTGGGTTGAATTTTTC
Organism: Torreya grandis; assembly: GCA_037957365.1. NCBI lineage: Eukaryota > Viridiplantae > Streptophyta > Pinopsida > Cupressales > Taxaceae > Torreya > Torreya grandis. Next base: position 92,656 of record JARHVA010008387.1, on the reverse strand, counting down.
AACCAAATTTTTTTGAAAGGATTAGGGTTAAATTTTCTTATATAAACACATCTGTTTTTCCATTCTTAGAGATACAACAAGAGTTAATTATTCACCTATGCTTTTTTACAATCTTCTCTTCTACCATTCTACTTGAGGAGTCTTAGCTTAGGGTGTCTACTTTGATAAGAATCTTGTCTTATGTATAAGTCTTGGATGATTTGGCCTTTCTTAATGATCCTTAAAAACCATAAACATTTCTTGCAAAACACCTTTTTCCAAAGGAGAGATTGAGTCTTGATGGGTTTATCTTCAAGGTAAGTATCTCTAACTTTTCTCCTCTCTTTAGTAGATAGAAGTAGCATATGTAATGGATTTTTAATATATTTCTCTCTTCATGCATTAGGATTATACCTATACATATCTTAATTAGGATTTTATTATGCATGTTCACTTTTACATTTACTAATACCCACTTTGTGACATAATATTTGGTGAGCGCTATATTTGATTTTAATTTACTTGTTATTAGTTTAATTAATATGAAAACATAAGATGTAGTTAGTGTGATTGCATATTTTTTATTTCCTAGAGGATTTGGAACCCTCCCTTGTGATATTATTATGGTAAAATATCCCTTGGCTATTGTTAATAGATCCATCTTGGTCATGACCCTAAATATCTAATGTATCCACACTCAGATGTGTAAGTAAGATTTATCTTCTCTGAGCTATGATTAATTTATAAATCTATTGCATCTACCATTACATACAAACAAGTTGTCAATGCACAATAAGTTTAGGGAGTACCATTTAACAATAAATTGGAGTAAGATACAACTTATTATTTTACAATGATGGATTAGGATGAAACTTGAGCTAATTAACGAATGTGCTTAGTAATTGATAGTAACTTAAAGGAACAATAAAAGTCATAAAAGTCAAGTAGCCAATGATGACACTTTTTTCCAAAGAGAGTCTAACAAAAAATCATTCTATACTTCTTTATTCTTCCTTAATATTGTTATGATTTACCTATTATACCTATATAGTCATAATCAAATCATGGTGGTAATAAGAATGGAAGTGAGGAATAGTGAAAGCATGCCCCTAAGTAATGGCCTAAATGAGAGGGAATGAGGAATAAAATAGATATACCCCAAAGGAGGAAAATATATAGATGAGAGTGAAATAAATATAATCATTAAAGTGCTTAAGATACACAATATTCATTGGCTCATATAATTTATCACCTTTTAGAGTATCCAATATTTATGCAAAAAATCAATAGTTAGCTATAAAAGTGAAGGGTCCCAACCAATTATTTTAGGCTTACCTTTATTTTCTCATTTAACATCTATATTATTTTGATTTTATTTAAGAAAAACATTACCAAGTTCAAAATCTTAGGAGATGATTCACTTGTTATATCCCCAACATACACAATTCTAATGGGACTTGAGGTGATTTAGGTCAGCTAATATTTTATCATATAGAAGGTATAAGTCTATTAATTTGGAAACTTAGTGGTATTATTCATCAATGAAATCAAATAAATTAAATTTCAAATTAGGGTAACTTGATCTCAATAGGAAAAATGGATTCAAAACCATAAAACATGGAATAAGGAGTTGCACTAGTAAGAGTGTAGACATTACTATGGTACACCTATAAGGCTAGTAATATATTTAGTTTCTAATCACATCTAAATGTATTTAAAGTATTTTTAAGGATTTTTATAAGGGTTTTATTTGATACTCATGCTTGACCATTACCTTATGGGTAATGAGGGGTAGAAAACTTATACTTGATATGGAACTCAGAACAGAAGGTGTTGACATCCTTATTTTTAAATTATGCACCATTAAATAAGATGATGGTGGAATAGATTCTATAATTAATTTTTTTTTGACTCAATATGAAATTAGAAATTTGATTACCAGTTATGTAATTTAGAAGGATCACCTATATCCATTTATTAAAATATTTAGTACCAGTAAGGATATGTTTGTGACCATCTTAATAAGTGAGGTTAATCTTGCTTATAAGATTGATCCCACATGTTAAAAATGGTTTAGGAGTTATGAATATTTGTCGTTATTGTGTTGGAGTAGGAATTAAATCACTATGTTTTTGACATGCTAGACATTTATTTACATAAACACATGCATTTATTTCAATGGTAAGCCAATAATAAAAAGTCTGAAGGAGCTTATTTTCTAGGACCATAATACTAATGTGTGCCCCATAAATCCCTTCATGGACATCCCTAAATTATAATTTAGATTATCTTATATTTAAAAACCAAATTATACTTCCATCATAGCCTATACAATAGAGTGATTTCCAATTATGTTATAATAGGAAGTGTTTTGGTTAAAAAATATTTTTGGTTATGGTATAGATCAGGTTGAAGAATTTGATTGTGAAAATAATAAATATGTCACTATACCAAGGGGAATTATAACAAACAATTACATTCATCATCTTATAATATGAAAAACTATATGATGAAAAAATAATATGTTCAATGTAAAACTAATACTCTTTAACAAAAGAAGAAATTCAAATCATTGAACCAATCATAGCCATAGCCTCAGTTAACTTATTATTCACATTTAGAATTTTTTTAAACTTAATGGATTAAAATTTGAGTTTGAGAGCATCCACCATAGGATTTTAAAACACCATATTTTCATCCTTAATAACATACTAATCAATCTCTTGATTTAAACAAGTTATGAATCACCATATACTTGAAAATGTTAAATATTCCATTTCATCACAATACAATGCCCAACAAATAAATCATCATATTCAACTATATTATCTATGCATGGAAACCTAATGTGAAAATATTTATGATTAAGAATTACCTATGGCATGATGAATAATAGTCTTGATTTTCAACCATGTGATGTGAAAGAACCATCAAAATAAAGTTTTCTTTCTTTGTCTTCACCTAGAATCATAATAGACTCATCTGGAAAGTAGACTATTATAGTAACATAATATTGAAGTGGTGCTTTGAATATTTGATAAGATAATAATTATCCTTTGATTTATTTCTTATGTGTGTATTAAATATAAAAATCACTAAGCAATATGACCCATTTTTTCCATTCCACATGTTAGAGATAATTTTTATAATAGATATCTCAAAGGATTTACTTTGAGAACTAACAATGTATTGTTATTCAACATGTAATTTATAAAATTTTGGCAAGAAAAAAATAATGCATGACATGCTTTTTATATTGGAGGATAATATTTCTCATATTATACAAATGTATGTCTTAGATAATAAATAGCCTTTTATTTTCCTTGATCATCATGATGAGCTAGGAGTGCCCCTAAATATATTGAAATAATGTAAATGTACAATCACAAAGGCTTTCTTGGCATTGGTCAAACAAGTATAAGAGGATTTTATAAGTATTTTTTAAGATGCTTAAAATTTTCTTAGAATCTAGTATTCCATTAAAAAGTAATGTTCTTTAAAATATGTGTAAATGTATTACATGATCAACAAGTTGAGATATGAAACATATAATAGCATGGATCTTACCTTGTAGACTATGAAGTTGATTCAAATTGGAAGGAGGTGTTATTTCATTAATAACTTTAAATATGGATGGATCAACTTTAGTGACACTACAAGAGACAATGAACCCTAATAATTTACTTGATGAAATCTCAAAAATCTATTAATTTCATATGTTGAGTGGTTTCTTTTTTATAGAAACAATTTTATAAATCTAATCTACATAGGGAATAGGTTTGATAAAACCTATTGTAAACAATTTTTCAAGATATTTGATGAGGAGAATAATCCTTGGGTGCATATTTCATAACATTTTCTTAATCATCTTTGCATTTAGATGCATAACCAAATGATGAACTACTAATGAAGGATCTAGACTAGACATATTAGAATAGGAATAAGAAAATATATCAATGAACTCTCAAAGAAGGTGAATAATCAATCCATGATCCTATAAAGTGAGGGACACACCAATATTGATTATATAATGATCACCATATATATCACTATTGACTTATATCATGTCTCCCACAAGAAGAGTGGAACCATCATCCATAACTATAGGAAAATAAAGTAATTTATCATTCATATTTGAATGTGAACTCTTAGATTGACCCATGAAGGATGAATTATAATAGTTCCCCTCAATAAATGGCCAATGAGTTACTAAAATTGGATTCTATATAACCATAAGCTCAATTTCATCATGATCTTTAGGTTTTATTTCTGCACTATATGACAAGAGTGGACTTGTGGACACCTAGTCTTCTGATGAAGGAGATCAACCTTCCCCATTCAATGACACCTAAAATATATTTTACCAAGGGATTCATCTTTATCTATAATTTTTAATGGTATGAAAAGTACTTTAGAAAGGTTTTCACTTAAGTATCTATATGTTTAATTTTTATTTTCACTAAGGAATTTCACTTGCTACCAAAATGAGGTTGCATGGTCTAAAGTGTATACAAACCCCTAATTATGGTCACCTATCAATAAACTATCTCTTAGACCCATGAAATATACAATTATTTCTTCATTGGAAAACTCATCAAGAATAATATCATTATATTATTTATCATAATCGATAAGGTCAAGATAATTAAGGGTAAGGAGGATGTTAGGAATAATGGATATGGTTAGGATAGAAAAAGAATTAAATATATTAGTGTTGTCAAACTCATCGTATATACTATAATAAGACTTCATGTTATTATTATGAATATTTTCATCTAATAGAAAGGTTAAACCACCTTTAGGATGTTTGGGGACAACCCTAGGTGATTTGTATCATAGACATTATTTCTTTGAATGATTTATAATAATAATATGGTCTAGTAGACATTATTATTTTTCCCCTAATCCCTTTCCTTTATAAGCATTATGGGACTTAATTATTTCTAGGATAGATTATTTTTTACTCTAAAAACATGGAACTACATCATCATTGTAGATCCATGAATCATCTTCTTGCTTCAAATCTTCTTGACTAAATACTTTTCTTGTAATGAATGGAAGAGGTTTCATAGGAGAAAATGTTGTCTTCTTATCAGACCATTCCATTTTGGAAAAACCATGAGATTTAGGTGATCTAGGAAATTTGGCAACATGAAAGTCATCTTCCATAGTATAAATTCCCAAACCTTTCTCATGAATATTGAAATGGAAGAAATTTAAAGAGGGGAAGGGTGATTTTGAAGAATAAGTAAGGCTATTGAGATTTAAATAATTGGATGGAGGTGTCCTAGATATTACTTGCTTATTATTTTTGATGGTACTAATATCACTAGGATAATAGTTATAATAATGACCTTCTACTTTTAAATGTTTACAATATTGATATAGTTGTAAATATGTAGAAATAGTAACCGCCACTCAATAATGAATAAACTTTATATATTAATGGAGTGTAATATGAACTTAATGCATCTCATGAATCTATTGATGACCAATAAGAAGATTATATAGTAAATCCAATTCAGTGACATGGGAGGGGTACTATAGATAACATGCCCAACCTAGATGGAAATGGAAATTATACCTACTAATTTTCACTCAGTATTTTCATAACCTTTGATAGTGATGGTATCATTCTTGAGATCTCTTGAAGTATATACCAATGTTTGACAATATTTAGTGGAATGATGTTAAGATACGATCCATTTTTTAGAAGTACTCACTTGATTTTGTGAAGAGTAATGGTGACCTCAATTTACAAAGAATTAGTGTGATAATATCCCAAAGATGATATATAATTTTGATTGAATACCAATTATGAACTAATAGACAAGAGTCCTACTAATTCTTTAAATTTATCTAATGAAATATTATTAACACTTGATATTGAATCAAAACCTCATATAAGATGTATTTATGTAGCTAAAAAGTGAATAACATATATAAAATAGAAATCTACGTTGGTTTTTTATTTAGTTTATCCATAAGTTCATAATAATTATTGATAGGTGCATATCTAGGGTTTGATGGATATGAAACATGACTAGAACAAAAGGATGAATTATGATTATAAGAGGAAGGTACTATTTTCACTTGGATTTTCACCCTTTGAGGAGATTTCTAATCTCTCCTCATCTAAGTGGCACAATTGAAACACCTCTAGGCTTGTGGGTGTCTTATGAGTGAGGTGAATCTCTAGATAGGGCTAGTTCCCTTGATGTACGACTTTGGATTAAAAATACACATAAAATTTTGGTGGAAAAAGGGAGAGAGAAAAATAAAAGAAAAATATCCTAAGGGAGGTGATACACCAAATAATTTTATGACTTCCAACTAGCTATATGTTACACATGAAACTAAGAGACCAATCAAAAATACACTTCTTTAATCTACATCATCTCACATCAATCTTATATTATGATGTTATGGACAAATTTTTAGGCTAGGAGGAATAGAAAAGAGGCCTTGAATGGAACTAGTGAATATAATAATACACTCAACATTGACACTTCCTAAAATAGTTCACATGCCTTGAAGAAGAAGCTTTCCAATTATAAATAGATGAAAAAATGAGACAATATGCTAAGGAAAAAAGAGTCATCACTAAAAAAAATTAAAAAATTCAAGTGAGAACACTTTAAAAAGTCATGGAAGAGGTAAAAATAAATATTTTTATTGATCAAATGGTATGAAAATGAGCAGGGCTTCACCATACTTAGGTGGAGCATAAGTTACAATGGCCAAAATGTCTAGTTCTTATAGAACTAGAGAGAGAGAAAGAGAGGAGAAGAAAATTTCAAGGGTCATAATGAAACTTGTAAAGATAATAAAATGAGTTAATTTTGCATTATAATATGATATGGGATGAACCATGTAAGGTTAGAAGAGACAAGTGGCCATACAAGGCATGCAAAGTACATGAAAGTTCTCATTTTTGCTCAAAAAACTAGATTCATGACATGGACCTATTTAAACATCCAAAAACTAATTATGGATAGATTTAATGATTATAATCAATGTTAATTATATTATATGTGTCTTCCATGCATTGGTTGTAGTCCTAGTCTTCTAAAATCTTCCCAAAATGAACTATCACTACCTGCACTCTTAGAAACTCCTTTTTCATGCACCCTACACACTTGGCTTCCAAAAAGCATTAGTTTTCCATGAAAATACATGGGATGGAGTTTATAAAACTTTTAAATATCATACATTTCCTTATAATCATTAGGGACACGTTAAAATCACTTCTACTTAGAGTTTTCACACTTCTCACTAGCTTGGTCACTATGATAGTTTTGACTAGCTGTGATGAAGTAGTTTATTTGAATATTAATTATTTTTTATAAATAATTAAATTTAAATGAGGGTTTATACCAATTCATAATCCTTCTCTCAAATTTTGTTTCATCTTTTGACTCCTCCTAGATCCTAAAAAACACATAAAATAATCAAAATTATCCTATTCCTACAATTATGTATAACTCAAAAATATTGGAAGGAGCCTCAAAGAGTCTTATGAAATTTGAAATCATAATACTTGAAAAAATATTCCATTATATTAGCTTTCCAACCTCATTTCTCTAGTCATGTCACTGACAACATTTTAGCAAGGGTTTTGGATAGTGTAACCTCTTAATATTTGTTCATAAAGGTTAGACATTGAAGTTTCCAACCAAATACACTAGAGAAAAATATATGGCCCCTGATAAATCGTATGGTTTTTTTTAACCTCCATGTAAAGCTTCATGAAATATGTGAGCATTTGAACCTCTCCTATCAAGCTTTTTTCCCCATTTCAACTGGCATGAGTAGGTTTTTGGTCAAAATGTGACCTCCTTTATGACACTTATGCATACTAAAATATTTTAAACATAAAAATTAATAATATAAACATATTTGGATAGGTTATGATTATAATTTCAATGTGGAATTAAATTTGTACCCCAAATTAGGCACTAGGCTTAACCATGTCTCATAGTCTTGTCTGAACATTAAAGCCCAAAATTGATTACCCTAGATATGTCTAAAAATAAATATATTTAACACCTATAAAATTAATCCACAAAAAATTTATACTCCATTGGAAGCCACTACTAAGGTTGGAAGTGTCATTAGTCTACCATTTGGCTTTAGGCTAAAACCCTTCCCAATGTGCCTACTTACAAAATTGATGGTCTACATCATCCCATTGGTTTTATCCTCTTTATGATATTTTTACATGATTTACCTAGGATTTTTATAGATAAATAAACCTTATTTAATGTTTCAAATAACTCTAGGTTCCAGCTTTCACTTCTTTTCTTCAAAACTTGTCAGTTTGCACATAAGCAGAGTACCTTCTATCTAAGACAAAATAGAAGGTAGTTCCCCTATTTCCCAAGATGAAATGAATGATTTACGGTATTTTATAGGTTTTTTAGGTGATATATACAAATATTTAACCCTTGACTAGGTCATTTGTCGTTCCAAAACCCTCAAGTTCTAAGATAGACTTCTTAAAGAAAGGATTGTGTGCAGTGTTTATGAAATGGACTATGTTATGCATTAATTAAGACCTTTTATCTATTTGTGTGTATCATTATGGTTTAATTATGTTTTTATAAACTTTATTAATATTCCATAACCTCTATTCATATTGTAAACTCTCACAATCCCCTCATACAACTTGGTTCAGTTAAGGCGAAGTGCAACATTGTTAGTTGTATCCCTATTTTGAAGGTCACGTAAAGATGTGTGTGTATGGATTACACCTTAAAATAGTTCATAAAATTTTAAAAAATATTTTCAATAATTATTACACCTATAATCTTTCTCATCTCACACTTTTGAGGTTGAAAAGCTCTCAAGACCAATCAAGACTAGTTGATTGTGTTCTACCTTAGACATGCACCTATAAGTGTATGCTTGTATGGTTTAGACCTAAGAATATGGTATATAAAACCTCCTTGATTAAATTATTTTAATTGGCATTATTTTATGTTTATTTTATTAAACATACTCCTTTATGCTTACTGCTTGGTCTTAGACTATTTCCTTCCTTTGACTATGAGACACTAATTCCTTGATTCATGTAGATGTAATTTTCATGATTAAAGCTTGAAATAATGTTTAATTTCCCATTTATATTTATTTTTATTAACTTTATACATTCCTTAATTCATATTTTTCACTTTCCTTAGTCTAAATAATTACCTAGAAACCTTTTCTCAATTTCCTATTTCTCTACAATCATCTACAATGGCTGTAGGGTCTTGTAGGTGTTTATGCACTCTTAAACCTATGTAAAATATCTAAAACTCTTCTAAATTTTTTTTTATGATTTCACTAATACATACATACATATACATACACACACACACACACACACACACACACACACACACACACACACACACACACACACACACACACACACACACACACACACACACACACACACACACACACACACACACACACACACACACACACACACACACACACACACACACACGCACGCACGCACACACACACACGCACACGCACACACAGACACACACACACACACACACACACACACACACACACACACACACACACACACAGACACACACACACACACACACACACACACACACACACACACACACACACATACATACATATAGATACACACACACACACACACACACACACACACACACACACACACACACACACACACACACACACACACACACACACACACACACACACACACACACACACACACACGCACATTGTCATTCATTTTTATTCCTTTTAAACACCTTGATCAGGTTCACTACCATACTCAGTCAGCTATAGGTGTATGCCTCAAGGTTTAAGACACTAGTAGGTGAACATGGGGACCTAAATCATAATAGATGAGCCTATATAAGTTGGACTTAGGTAATTATTAATATATTAAACCATATCAAATAATTAAATAATGAAACATGGCTTTTATTTTCAACCTAAGTGGAAGAGGTCTATTTGAGCTCAACTTGTAGGTAATCACTACCTCTTTCTAGAGCATAAACAGGAAACTTTGGACTATTTAAAAACCATCCTCCCTTTGTCATCTATATTCTATCTCTTTCAAGGTGATATACCTACGTATGGGATTTAAAACAATAACAATAGTATGCACCAAAATAATTGGTAACCTTGTTGCAAGATGCCTATAAAAAGGGCTTGGATCTTTATTTTAGTATTTTAGGGAAAGTGTCTTTGAACCAATCATTACCTCTTCCAAAATGATATATTTATTATTTTTCCCTTTGACACCTAAAATAAGTTTGAGGTGATCAGCCAACATGTTAGGACTCAAATAATTATCCCCTCACTTGTTTCCATGCCTCAAGACAAACTCCTTAGCTCTTTGAAGTGTCACCTGTAGGTGAAATTTTTCCTATACAGGTAACAAGAGTGGAGTTTCAAACAATGTGCATGTTTTTTAACCCTCATGAATTCTATACTTATTTTAATATCTTAAAATACACTCTTTACATTTCACAAAGTTTGAAACCACAATTGAAGATCTAATTCTTACTTGACATCATCATGGAATGCCGATATGAGCATCTCAACATGTATGTAAGTAGTAGTTACAAGTGTGAACAATGTATTAAATTTAGCCTTTAATGAGTTTCAATCCTATTCCCATACCTCAAAATGGATGTTAATAACCCATAAATGGATTCAAAGAGTTTTGTTCCTAGTTTTCTTGTGGTTTTTTCTTCTAAGCACCTGTAGATGAACATTTTCATTGCAAACTGACTGGTAAGTTACATATGACTACACCTTCATGGATAATTTTCATTAGAGATTTAAATTTAAAGAGAGGGGATGAATAATATATTTAAAACATGGTGATGAAACTATCTACACCCTATGAAACCATTTCCAAAGCATGAGAAACTTTGTAGATAGTGGAAACCTACCTGTCATCCCTAATGAGACTAATATACCAACCTAAGATGATTTTCTCACTAAATCACCATGAAAACTAAAGTAAAACGAAACTTGAAAATAATCATGGATTTAATATAAAAATAGATCCAACATTCTCTAGAGTTAACATCACCAATTGATTTGTACAGACTTACCCAAAATGGAGAAACACCTATTAGGTGCATGAAATAGCAAGTAGAAAAACACAATTAGCTTCATGAGGATGGTTCAAAAAGAAAAAAAAAACCATTATTAAAAATATTATTATTTAAATTAATATTTGTTAGTGTAGTTTCACTTACCCATTGTGTTTGCTCTGAAACCTCATCTGCTAGCCATACCAATTACAAACCTAAAGACTAGTTCAATATGTCTAGAAGGGTGAAAAAGGAGAACTAATTTACTTAGAATTGGCACTAATAAAGAATTTAAAATGTTTAATTCATATTTATAATCTAAAGAGACCTCATTGACCTTATCCCATATGCCACACTTCTCCATGGGTCATACAAGTGCCAAACTCTTCTCTTTTCCCAAGAAAAATACTCTTTCTTCTAAAACACCTACCACTTTCAGTTATAAATAGTTACCTAAGACATAATAGGACACATGGAATTTGAAATAACCTCTTTACACCTTCACATTGCTCTAGGAGGCTATAAAACCCATTTAATGCCCATTTATGATCCCTAAAATGACTCAAAATGATAAATGGACTAAAAGACTAATTTACCAAGGCTAATGTGATATGTAATAGCATCAAAAGGCATATAATACATTGTATGACATAATATTATACCCCAAAAAAATTTAAAACTCAAAATTTTAACTATAGGTTCCCTAATTTGACCTATAAGGTCAAATTTGGTCAATAAATTGTTGACTCATAGGGGTAATATGGATGCTATACTAATTAGATTATTAGCCTTATTAGTCCACTGGGATTAGGGAGTCATCTAAAGTTTGAAACAAAACAAGGAGACCTTTGACCACTTGACAACCATTCTTTGATCAAGACAAGACCAATTGACTACCTCAACCACACAAAATAAAGAACACACAAAAAGTGAAGCAAATACACTAACAAGACACACATGTGCTAAAAGCACTTAGAAAAAATAGGAAACAAAAACATATATAAAAATAATTATTAAACATACCTCTCTTTCTAGGATCAAAAGGAAAATTTCTTGCATCTCCTTCTTCATGAGATGAATCATGGTACCAAGCATGTTATTCTTTATATTGAACACTTGATAGATCATACCTACTTCTTGAAACCTAAATTTATATTCTGTCAATTGGACCATCTTCAAATAGGTCTCCAATGTAAAATTATTCCTCTTGGACTTGTACACATACTTCATATTATTGCCCAGTCTTCATCTCATGATCAATTTTCATATTCTTTGTAGGCATGACTTCAAGAGGAATGGTTTCTTGTTCCTTGGAAGATAGAGGAAAATATAAGATTATCTTGACCTCCAAAGACTGATGTGAAATTTTCTCTTTCTATTCTCTGACATTTTGGATAATGTCATCTTTCTCACCATCATTTGTAACCATCTCTAAAGAAGTTGTAGACCACTTGATAGACTCAAAATCATTGCAAATGTTTTCAAACTACTACCCTAAATTCCTCATCTTCTCTTTGATAAAAATCATGAAAGGGAACAAAAATAGGATCTCCTTCATCTTCTTGTTTGGATTCCGAAAGGACTTCCTCTAATATTTCTTCTTCAATACAAGGAAGGCATTCTTCATCATCAACCAAACAAGAAAACTCAACATAAGAACTCACCACTTATTTAGAATTTAGGACTTCTTAAGGGCTCTCAAGTTGTATCCCAGCTATCATAACTTATTTTGGTTCTCAAAGGTTGTAATATCCTCCATTTATTTCTCCATCTTGGTGATGTCAAGACTAGGCATCTTGAAATTTGGTGACCTAGCCCAATAAGGTGGCCAAGGAGTTGCACTTTCTTCGGTCAAGAATTTATAAATTTTCCTCAACTAACTACTCTTTTTAAAGTTTCCATACCATAGGTTCATCAAGTAAAAGGGTGATCATATGAGGATAAGAGTAACTAGTTAGTGGAGGTGGAACATGGGGCTCAAAATCAGATTGAGAATGCATAGTTGGGGATTATTTTGGGAGTTTTTAAGGAATGAGAGGAGAAAATTTGGCTAAGATAGCTTGGTTATTTTCCTTCCACTTGATAATAAATTCATTCACATTTGATTTATCTTGAACACTTTCTTGAGGGAGGTTATATGTGGTGTGTTTAGGCATAGGATATTATTTTAGGTCTAAATCTTTCATCACACCTTGACTTAGTGATTTAATCCTTGACACTAAATATTTAATTTGATTAGATAGATTCTCTTGTAAAATCCTCTCTTGAATTTCACATGAATATTCATGAGGATTAGAAATAAAATAGGTATAACATGGAACACAAGAGGTTTCTTGAAGAAGGGTGGGGTGGGCTTAAAAAGGATCAAATTCATTCTTAACCTCACACTCCTTATCATTGACTCTATCTTCTTTCTTTCCCCATTATTCCACTACCTTACTCAAGATTAATATGTTAGGATTAAAAGTATTCTCTTGAGGTGGTGATGTAATGGGAGAAGTGGGTGAAGTGTTCAAGAAACATTAAATCTCCTTAGGTTTGGATTCCCTAACTTGTCTCCCACTCAGAATCTCATATCTAGAGGTTTTTTCTTGAGATGGGGATGAAATGTGAGATGGAAATGAGGGATTATATTTTATTTATTTTACTAATGACATGGACTAATCCATATTTATATTATCTATCTCAATCTTCTTATCAAGATTATCTTCAAACACAAGGTTTCTCTTTTCAACTCTCTTTTCCAATTGATTAGGAAAAGGGTCACTTTGATAAGCTTTATTGGGCTCATGAACAGAGGTCAAATATGACTGATAACAATCATGGGGAAGTGGATATGAAGTATATTAGGTTTGGTGAGGCTAAATTTCATGAATTCTTATCTTATCCTCTAAGGAAGAAACCAAGCCACTCACTTTTAACATCTCACTAATAATCCTTTACCAATTAGCTCTCTCAATAGGTTACCACTCTCTTTTGAGTAGTTCTAATGCATATATCACCTTATGAATAAGATTAAAAGGAAAATCTTGACCATATACCCTTAGAGTATCAAGATCCAACATGTACCTCTCACATCACAAAATAATTTTTTTAAAAGTGGAAGTAGACTGCTTAGAGAAGTGGCTAGGTTGACTAGGAAGAGTAAGACATTGAGAAGGCTGGCTATAAGACTAATATAACTCATGAATGGGATCACACACTTCATGATTTAGATGGTACACTTCATGTTGAAGCTATTAAGTATCATGATAGGGCTGATATATAATGTCATAGGCTAGATATACCTCTCAAATTTATGTAAAACAAAACTCAACACCAAGGTCAGCCATGAAACATCATTAGGAAGAAAAAACACAAGGAATGATCATAAAAATCATTTAAAAGGAATAAATATTCTGATCGACCATATGATGTAACTTTAGAGTCACTATTGATGCTAGGATAGATGCCTTCAAAGGTTGATTATTGAAAGACAACACCAAAACTGTTTTAACTTCCTAGACCAAGAATCCCACTGGGAATGCCAAAAAATATTGTCACTTGGATTTGAACCCTTTGAGGATATATATAAGCTCTCCTCATCCAAATTTCAAAATTGAAATACCTCTAGGCTTATGGATGGTCTATGAGTGAGGTAAATCTCTACATAGGGTTATCTCCCTTGATGTACCACTTTAGATCACAACTAAACTTAAAATTTTGAGGGGAAAAGGGAGAGAGAAAAATGAAAGTGAATTATAATATGGGAGGTGATACACCAAATAATTTGATGACTTACAACCAGATGCATGTTACACATGAAACCAAGAGACTAATAAAAAAGCTCTTCTCTAATATGCATCTTCTTACATCAATGTTACATTATGAGGTTTTGAATAAATTTTTTGGCTAGGAGGACTAGATAATAGGCCTTGAGTAGAACTAGCGAATATAATAAGTCACTAAACCTTAACACTTCCTAGAATAGTTCACATGCACTATAAGAAGAATCTTTCCAACTGCAAATAAATGAAATAATGAGACAAAATGCTAAGGAAACAAGAGTCATCATTAAGTAAAATCAAACATTTAAGTGAGCATGGTATAAAAATTAATTTAAGAGGTAAAAATAATAATTATTATTTATCAAATTTTATTAAAATTAGTATGGATTCACCATACTCAAGTGGAGCATAAGTTACACTGGCCAAAATGGCTAGTCTTATAGAACTTTAGAGAGAAAGAGAGAGAGGAGAAGAGAAAAGTAAAATGGTCATAAATACACTTTTAAATCTGATAAAATGAGTTAATTATGAATTATAAGAGGATATGGGATTAACCATGTAAGGTTAGAAGAAACAGGTGGCCATACAAGGCATGAAACTCATGAAAAGTGGTATGAAATTTCTCATTCTGGCTCAAAAAACTACCTTCATGATTTGGACCTATTTGAATTTCCAAAAAATTATTAGATATATGATTTATTATTTTAATGAATTTGAAGGATTTAATACATGCCTCTTCATGCATTATTTGTAGTCCTAGTCATCTGAAATCTTCCCAAAATGAGCTATTACTACTACACTCTTACAAACTCCTCTTTCATGAACCGTGCACACTTGGATTCAAAAAAGGCATATTTTTTCCATTAAAATAAATTTTAAGGAGTTTATGACACCTTTTAATGTCTTCCATGGCCTTATAATCATTAGGTAAACCTTAAAATCACTCCCACTTGGAGTTTTCACACTTTTCACTAGTTTTAACTGGGTGAGATGAAGTAGCTTGTTTTAACTCTTAAGATTTTTTATGAGTAATTATATGTAAATTAGGGATTATACAAATTCTTAATACTTCTAAAGTTTTTTTCATATTTAGACTCCTCTTAGAACCTAAAAAACACATAAAATAGTAAAAAATACCCTATTTTATACCTTGTTTGTATAATTTTATACAACTCAAAAGTATGGGAAGGAGAATTAAAGTTTAATATACAATTTAAAATCATAATCCTCATTTCTCTAGTTAGGTCACTAGCAAATGTTTAGAAAGGGTTTTGAACAATTTGACCTCTTAATCTTTGTTCATAAAGGTTAGATGTTGAATTTTACAACCAATTAAACTAAATAATATTATACTACCCATGATAAATTATATAAACTTACCTTACATCCATGAAAATACTCATTAAATATGTGAACATTTGAACTTATCCTATTGAACTCTTTTCCCCATTCTAATAGCCCTGAGTTGGTTTTTAATCAAAAGATGACCTCCTTTGTGACCCCTATACATCTTAGTATATTTTAAACATAAAAATTCATCATAATTTTTTTAAAATATGTTTTAATTCTCATATCAATGTGTAAGTGAATATATACCCCTAATTGAGAACTAGGCTTAACCATGTCTCATAGACTTATCTACACCTTAAAGCCCAAAATGAATTATCCTATTTATTTATAAAAAATAAGAGATTCAAAACCTATAAAATTACTCTATAAAAATTTAATATTATATTTTAACCCACTAATAATGTTGGAAGTGTCATTAGTCTACCATTTGGCTTTAGGCTAAAACCCTTCCCAATGTGTCTGCTTGTAAACTTGATAGTATATATCATTACATTAGTTTTATTATCTATGTGATATGTTTATATGATTTACAAATTATATTTTTTATATTAATACAAATTATTTAATGGTTCAAACAACTTGGAGTTCCCCCTTTCACTTCTTTTCTTCAAAACATAGCAGTTTGCATATAAGGGGAATGCCTTCATTTGGGACAAAACAAAGGGTACTTACCCTATTTACAAAAAGAAAATGAATGATTGGTGGTATTATATATGTTTTTTATTTTCATTTTACCAATATTTAACCCTTTAATATGTCATTTGTCTTTCCAAAATTCTCAAGTTTCAAGATAGACTTCCTAGAGAAAGGACTATGTCCAATGTTTATGATATGGACTATGTTATGCATTAATTGAGCCATTTTATCTATTTGTGTTCATAATTATGGTTTAAATAGTTCATTTAATTTTTATTAATATTAAATATCATCTATTCATACCCCAAACTCTCACAATCCCCTCACACACCTTAATTCAGTCAAGACTGAGTGTAACCTTGTTAGATGTATCCCTATTTTAGAGGTCACCTGAAGATGTGTATCTATGGATTAGGCCTTAAATATTACATAATATTTATTAAAATATTTTAAATAATTATTTCACTTATACTCCTACTCATCTCACACTTTCATGGTTGAAAAGCTCTCAAGACCGGTCAAGACTAGTTGATTGTGTTTTATCCTTAAAGGGCACATGTAGGTGCATGGTAGTATGTTTTAGGACTAAAAATAGGGTATAAAAACCATAAATAATTAAATTATGGTAATTTTTATTTTTTTATGTGTATTTTATTCATATTCATACTTTACAACACCAAAACATACTCCTTTATGCTCACTACTTGGTCTTAGATTGTTTGCTTCCTTTAACTATGAGACCCTACTTCCCTTATTCTTGTAAATGTAATTTTCATGAGTCAATATTTAAATAATGTTTAAGGGGAAATTTATAGTTCATTGGATTCACTTTATACATTATTTAAGTCATTTTTTCACTTTTATTAGTCTAAACAATCACCTAGAAACCTTGTCTCAATTTCCTATTTGTCCACAGTCATCTACAGTGGTGTAGAGTCTTGTAAGTGTTTATGCACTTTGAAACCTACATACAATGTATAAAATTATTATCAATAGTGTTTTAAGATCACAATAATCCATATATATTTCTTATGACTAATTGTTAAACCTTTCAAACACCTTGATCAGATTCACTGCCACACTCAGTCAATAGTAGGTGTATGCCTTAAGGTTTAAGACACCTCAAGGTGAAAATGGGGACCTAAAACATAGTAGATATGCCTATCTAAGTTATATTTATTTAATTATTACTATCTTACACCATATAAAATCATTAAAAAATGAAACATGGCTTGTATTTTTAACCTAAGGGTAAGAGGTCTATTTGGGCTCAACTTGTTGATAATCATTACATATTTTTAGAGCATCAATAAGAAACTTTGGACTATCTAACAACCATCATCCCTTTGTCATATATATTTGATATCTTGTAAGGTGGTATACCTATGTATGGGATTAAAAATAAATAAAAATAATACATGAAAATAATTACCAATATTGTTGTAAGATGTCTACAAAAAGGGCTTGGATCTTTATTTTCATAGTTTAAGGAAAGTGTCTTTAAACCATTCATTGCCTCTTCCAAAATGATTTATATATTATTTTTCCCTTTGACACCTTAAAAAAGTTTTATGTGATCAATAAACATATTAGGAATCCAATAGTGATCCCCTCACTTATTTTCATTCCTTAAGATAAATCCTCAACTCTCTGAAGTGTTACCTGTAGATGACCATTTTCTTGTATAGGCAACAAGTGTGGAGTTGCAAACATTATGCATGTTTTCTGACCCCCATGATTTCTAGGCTTATCTTAATATATTAAAATGAACTATTTACATCTCAAATTATTTGAAACCATTACTGAATCTCTCATTCTTACATGACATCATCATGGAATGTCTATATGGGCATCTTAACTGGTATGCAAGCAGGAGTTACAAGTGTGAACAATGTATTGAATTTAGCCTTTAATGGTTTCTTAGCCTATTAACATACCTTAAAATTGATGTTCAAAACCCTTGAATGTATTCAAATATATATTTTCCTAGTTTCCATTCGGTTTTCTTCTTCCAATCACCTGTAGATGAACATTTTCATGGCAAATTGACTGGTAAGTTACATATGACTGCACCTTCATGGATAATTTCCCTTATAAAATGAAATATAAAATAAATGGGACCAATAATAAATTTAATAAATTATTATTAACTTATATATACCCTCTAAAACCATTTTCAAGGCATGAAAAACTCTGTAGATAGTGGAAACCTGCCTATCATCCTAAATGACACTAATCTTCCAACTTGAGATTATTTTATCACTAAAAAACCATCAAACCTAAAAAAATAATGGACATATTATGAGAGGATATATAACATATTTTAGAGTCAAAATCACCAATTAGTTTATATGAATTTTCTCAAAATGGATCAAAACCTATAGGGTGCATGAAATAATAAGTAGAAAAACATAGTCAACTTCATGAGGATGGTTCCTCAAGCACAGGATGCCATTATTAAAAAAAATTTAATTAAAATTATTATATCTAAGTTTTCTTTCACCTCCCTAAGGCATATGATCTAAAACCTCCCTTTCTATCCATACCAAGTACAAACCTAAAGATTGGTTTTGTATGTTTTGAAGGGTGAAAAATGAGAAAAAAGGTTTTAGATTAGAATTTAAACTTATAAATAATGTGAAATGTGTAATTAAGATTTATTAATATGAATATACATTTCATAATCTTATCCCATGTGGCACACTTCCCCATGGGCCGTAAAAGTGCCAAACTTTTCTCTTTTCTGAAGAAAATTTGCTCTTTATTTTGAAGTACTTGCCACTTTTAGTTATAAATAGTATCCTAAGACATAAGAGGATACATGGAATGTGATGTAAACTTTTTACACCTTCACATTTCCCTAAGAGGCTATATAACTCATTTAATTCCCATTTATGACCCCTAAACTGCTCCAAAATGATAAATGAACTAAAAGACTAATTGACTGAGGCTAATGTGATATGGAATAACATCAAAATACATATAATACATCCTATGACATAATATTATACCCAAAAATAAACCTAAAACTCAAATTTTTAGCTATAGGTTCCCCAATTTGACCTGGAAGGTCAAATTTGGTCAATAGGTACATGCCCTTAAAGGATTATTTTAGAAAATTGATTTGTAATAGCACAATATCGAATAGGAATAAAAATATTACATTTTGAAGTAGAAAAAACATATCTTGGAATAATAACTCAATGATGAGGATCATGGGAAGGATGTGTTATGAATTTAAAGAGCTATATGCAAATAATTAACTCATGCACTATGAAATTGAGCCAAACACACAAAGAATAATGGATAATATACAGAGATAATATTTTAGCATGCAATATAATATTTTATTACTATCTAAATTATAAAATAATATGTGAGGTTACATATTTATAGGAATGTTATTCCTATATTATTTTCGTTGATTTCTCTCACCCAAAATCCTAAGATTAAACAAACTCTATTTATTATATATTTTTATAACATATAACAATATATATCAATATAATATATTCAAATCTATTATCATAGTATTTTTATACAACAATATTATGATTAACCAATTAATAATTACTAACCAAATTAATATTTACCTCTTAGTAAATACCAACCTATAAAAATTCAAATTTACACAATGTGAAAACTAATCCCAACATTCCCCCCATAGTTTTTACACGGTGAAAAAACATTCACACTCTTACCTATACTATGCTCACCCATTTTAGCATGCCATATTTGGCTCATGACATTGATAAAAATAGAGCCTCACTCCTCCCATGGTTTTATGGGTTTACCACAAATCTTGACATGAATAGGAACCTCCTCTTATCTATTATTCACCTCCTAGTGGGTTTTTGGATCTATACCACAAACCCTTTCATGATCCATGAACTGACTTACATTGGTGATTTCTATCCTTTTACAATGTTTTCACCCGAGGGAATTATGTTTGGAATTTGCACACAAATTATATATCTTAAATAGACATTATTATATTCTTATTATAAAAACACATAATCGAAATGAAAAAATACACCACACAAAATGTCACCACATCATTGGTGCAGTCCCATCATTGGTGACTAACAAGAGGTAAATGAAAGACTTCCTTTCTCTATGTACCTTTTAGCTTCTAGTAGGTTTCATTTACATGAATTTGTTTAGGAGAAATCCTCCCACAATTCAGATGTCATGTACAAGCGATAATGCATATGTGATAACAAAGGATATGACTTTGATGATTGGCTGGCATTTAAAAGACTTTTTAAAATGATGATAAACAATAAAAATATTATGGATTTTGACATTCTAAAGACTTTTTGATAGCCTGATAATGAAATTGATGACATCAAAAAATTTAATTAATTGTACAAACTTTATAAACTATGAACTTTTTTCAAAATGACTTTGACTATAAATCTAATTAATAATAAATTTAATCATATAAATTAAGTTTATTTCAACATTTAATTTTAATGACAAGGAATTTAATATTAGATTACAAAATCTAATGATAATAATAATTTTTATACTCTTAAATATAAAACTACTAGTGGAATTACACATAAAACCCAATACTAACACTAAGAATAAAAAGTAAACTATTGAATCAATTCACTAAAATAAAATAAATGTAAGCTAAAACTTTTGGATGATTGAAAATATTCATGTAGTTGTGATTAGGCTCACAAAAAATGATATAAAATAGAAAATATTTGATTTAATAAAATCCACATGAATTGAGAAGATAGAAAATCTAGAAGATAATATAACTTTTAGTTGAGATGACTGGGCATGGAGATTAGATAACATGTATAGGCATGAATAACTACTAGTCCCATGAAACTACATGTATTGCAGACTTTGAGAACTAACCACTAGCGTCTAATCTACTTATGGACAACAAATTGGCAGCTTGTTGGAAATGTTTTTTTTTTTTTTTAAGCGTTGTATAGAATGAAGCTGCAAGATACATCTATGTTGAAGTGAAAAATACTTACTATATAATTAGTTAAACATGATATAGGACCACATGTTATTTAAAATTATATGGGCTAAGGTGAATAGATGAAATGGAAATTCTAATCCATGAGTGCTAAATTTCCATTACTCCAAATGAAATTTTTACATGCTTAATTTTTCTAATAAACTTGTGATCTGAGCACATTAATTAAGAACTCATTGATTTGAGGTGTAAATTTTTGTAATGAAATTAGAAGTAAGGCACAATGAAACACTTGGATGACTTGAGCAAAGACTATGATGTGTCTCTACAAGCTATTAATCTAAGAATATTACTATGCATTACACTTTAAATACCCTCAAAATATGCTATGAAAATAAAAATCCAATCTTTCATCCACAAGGGTAAGTGAAGAAATGGTGAGTTTTCCCCTCAAAAATTTCTAGAATCCCATCCCTACTCTGATACCACTATTGTGAATTCAAAGAGTTATATGCAAATAATTAACTCATGCACTATGAAATTGAGCCAAACACATAGATAATAATGGCTAATATATAGAGACAATATTTTAGCATATAATATAATATTGTATTACACTATTTGAATTATAAAATAATATTTGAGGTTACATGTTTATAGTAATCTTATTCCTATATTATCTCCAATGATTTCTCTCACCCAAAATCCTAAGATTAAATAAACTCTATTTATGATATATTGTTATAACCTATAACAATATATCTCAATATACTATATTCAAACCTATTATCATAATATTGTTATACAATAATATTCTGATCAAACAATTACTAATTCCTAACCAAATTACTATTTTCATCTCAATAAATACCAACCTATAAATACTCAAAGTTATAGAATGTGAAAACTAATCCCAACATGAGGAACTCCCAAGATAGATGAACCTAATTCTAGAATAGAGGGATTTACTTATTGGGAACTATGGGATCAAGGATTTGTCATGATCATGGATAAGTAATGTTTTATGATACATCCCACTACATTTTAATTTTTATCACTCTAATTTTCATCCCTAATAAGTTTGTTTAGGAGTCCCTAATTAGGTGATAGCATAAAATCACTTCTAAGTTGTGAGTGTCATAATTGGTAAAGTGAATCTCTAGATAGCGATAAATCCCTTGATGATTAACCTAATAATAATGACTAACCGACTAAAATTTCACTAAAAATGGATAGAAAATAACTAAAATGAAAAATATATAATGGATGTGATACACCAAAATATAGTCTCCTATACTTGCCTAAAATTGTAATATGAAATAACAAGATTACAACCTGATTTTTATAACTCAAAAACAACATTTTATACACAAGTGAGTCTTATGAAGGTTATGGTAACTAAAATATCGAAGGTTAAAGATTAAGAGTGATAAGAAAATACACTAATGATGTTTCCATGATCTGGATTCAACATAACCATTTGACACACATCATATGACATATAGAAGATGACTACCTCACATACAAGCATGAAATAAGAGGATCAATGAAATGGAGAAAAAACTATCACTAACATTCATAAATAATATCCAAAACACTATATTCAAGATAAATAAAATAAAAACTAGCAAGGATTTATCTTAGAGGCAATTAAACAAGTATCAAGTTTCATAGGGATTTGCCATGCACACTTTTGGATGATTACAATGATCTATTTCCCTAATTAAATAGGTAAAATATCTAGAACTCAAGGTTTGATTTAGACCTTTCAAAATAATGGGTATATTAAAATTTATGACTAGATAAGGTATTATAATAAGTGATAATATCTCCTCAAGATTTTCATGGTCATGCCTACATAACTGCCTGCCACATCTCCTCAGCCTACAACTTCTCTTCTATCTATTTGTGGATATGTTTATTCTCATGATTAATTCAACAAAATTTCATTACCCTCTCATCAATTTTATAGTTGGATTTAAGATGCACCATGATTCACACATTGAGTGATCTTTATACTTAGAATCAATTCAATTACATAATCCATTCTCAGATTTTGATGGTTGAATAGGCAAAATGGGCTATCAAATTTATCTTAGATAGTGACAATGTAGATGGTAACAAATTATTCAATGGTGGGTTCTAGCCACAT
The DNA here is from genome assembly GCA_037957365.1 of Torreya grandis. Taxonomy (NCBI): domain Eukaryota; kingdom Viridiplantae; phylum Streptophyta; class Pinopsida; order Cupressales; family Taxaceae; genus Torreya; species Torreya grandis. The sequence goes on along the minus strand of JARHVA010008387.1, from coordinate 68,734 downwards.
GTATTATTCTCCCTAATTAGTTCATTATTTAAATATATTAAGTTCATTTTTGCTTTTCACCCTACAGTGAAGTAAGATATTTCCACATGGCATCATCTCACTCATCCTATTGCTTAGGGCTCTAAAAAACTATTAGGCTTATATGAACACCCTAGGGATGCAAAACAATGATATTTTTCCACATACCATCATCCTAATAACCCAATTACCTTAGGGATTTGAAACTATACAAACATATTTAGGATGTTGAGTCACTAAGATCATGACACATAGAAGCATCCCACTTATCTATTTTGCCACTATTTGAATTCATATGAATGGATATAGGGTGCTAGATCATTGGGGTCATGAAATGTGGAATCATATTTCTATCTAAAAAGCCTAGAGTTTTGATAATGTGTTGATTCATTGGGAAAATTATTTAACATTGACTAAGTTTTAAAACAATTTTTGCATAGGCCCATGGATTATGGGAGAGTGACACATGGATCTAGGAAATACTTGAAAAATTGATTAAGTGTTAAAGAAAGAAAATAATCTACTAGTAGACCATCTTTCATCAATGAAGTGGGATATTCCACATGGCATAATCCCACTAACCTACTAATATAATAGATTTTATCAACTACATGGATGGTTCCAAGGCCTTAGGTCATTTATATTTTACCACATGGAATCATCCTACTAACCACTTACTTTGGTACTTTTTTTATGTCATTTTACCTAAACAATTTTGAAGAAAATATAAGTCTTGAAGGACTTCTGAATAGGACTAAGTATTAAAAATATCATCTCATAGATACTAGGAAAGTTAAAGAAACATCTAAGTGTTTTGAAATCCCTCCTTTCCTGTGTAAAATTATGTGCCTAATATCTATAACTTGTACTAGTTAATGAAGGAAGTGGTGCATCATTTAGATCATAACTTGTAAAACATGGGAGCATAAAAGTGGAATTTTGTGATCTAACACTAAAATTAAACCTTTAAGTGTGAGAATGTCATTTAATATTAATGTGCAAGAGCTTTGTAAAATTTTACCACACTCTTCATGATTTGGAAATATTCCCTACATGCTTATCTCTCGACTTCTTGAAGTATGGGAGACCTATGGTCCTAAAACTATATACTACTCCACTTGGTTATGTATGGTGTAGATTTTGGCATGTTATTGTCATTGATGTCAAGGTTGATGTCAATAATGTCAAGTTTCAACTAGTGAAGGTTCATGGTGAGTGGTCATTGAGGTTCTTGTGAAGTTATGATGATCAGTAGGTCTATAAGAACATTTTTGAGAGTAAGGTCAGTTGGTAATTACTTGTGTCAAGGTGCAAGATGGATATTTATCAGAGTTGTTTCTAGAATCTAGATAATGCAAGTGCAATGGAGACATGATCACACAAGATGAACAAGTGCACACCACATAGATGCCAAAGCAATTTAAAAATAACACAATAAGATAAATTGCACAAGACATAATGGAGAAAACCAAACTCTGATTAGCATGAGATGGCCAAAGTGAGGAATACATATAAGAGAGTATGTAAGTAACTCCTCCACAAAAGGTGGAAAAGGCACCCCAAGAATAGACAGTAACTCCATGAAAGGTGGTGACAAGGTGCTAAGAATAGAGAAGTAACTCCCATCAAGGGAGTTACTTATGGCATTCTTATGACACCTATGACACATCTATGACACACACCTCCACATAAGCTAGCCTATCCCACAAATGTAGGAAAAATCCATGTATGCACAAGAAATACAATTTCCCTAATTAATAAATAGGGAAAAATAAAAACCTACACTAATACCCCCCCATAAGTGCAGCTTAGGTGGGCAGTATGGAAATATAAAATGGGTCCTAGTAGCTAGGCCTGATGAGGTACCCATGTACAAATGTAATCTCCCATAAGATAGAGAAAAGGAGAAAACCCATAGGAAAAAACTCCCCCCAAAAGACAAACATAAAAGAAAAGAAAAGGATAGAAGGCCCCCTTTAAGATGATGTTACTGTAGATGTGGACTGCACCCCAAGAAAAGCCTGTAGATGAATGAACTTGCTCTCAGTGAAAGGTTTGGTGAAGATGTCTACAACCTACTCTAAAGACTAGCAAAATATCAAGTCAATGACCTGACTATGAATAAGCTCTTGAATGAAATGCATGTGAATCTCTATGTGCTTGGTCCGCTAGTGCTAAGCTAGATTCCTAAAAATCTAAATGGTACTCTAGTTGTCACAATAAATGATGGTGGGCTGCCTAAGAGGAATGCCAAACTCAGAAATTATCCCCTAAAGTCAAATAGCCTTAGTAGATGCATTAACAACTCCCCTATACTCTGCCTCTGTGGATGATATAGAAATAACATTCTACTTCTTGCTAGACCAACCGATAAGATCAAAACCTAGAGAGAAACTATAACTAGAAGTGGACTTGCGAGTCTGTGAATTGCCAGTCTAGTCTAAATCTATATATCCAACCAAGTCAACCTCTATGCCAAATTTGTAATGAATCCCATATCTATGTGAACCCTGTATGTAATGAAAGATCCTCTTAGTTGCTTTCCAATGCAACTCATGAGGTTCTTGCATGAATCTAGAGACACGTCCCACTGTTTATGATATGTCAAGCCTAGTGTGAGTCAAGTAGATGAGACTACCAACAAGTTGTCGATACCAAGTGGCATCAAAAAATGGTGAAGAAAAATCAACCTCAAGGTTGACTCCTGATAGAAAGGGAGTTGAAGATTGCTTGAAATTAGCCATGTGAAATTGAGGCAATAAGTCAAGAGCATACTTAGGCTATGCAAGAGAAATCCATGAGTCCGACTATGAGATCTTGATGCCAAGGAAGTAGTGCAACAAACCCAACTCTGTCATATCAAATCTATCCTAGAGAGATGCCTTCACCACTGCAATAGCCAATGAAGAACTCCCGGTGATCAAAAGGTCATCAACATGTAGAACCAAAATAAAGAACGAATCATCCTACTAGAAGAAGTAGACATTTGGATTAGAATGGTACCTAGTGAAACCCACTGTGAGAAGGAAGGAACCCATCTTGGCATACCAAGCCTGAGGTGCCTATTTAATGTCATAGATATATTTCCTAAGTCTGCATACTAAGGAAGAATCTTGAACAAATCTTGGTAATTCCTCCATGTAGATCTCCTCCTCTAGGTATCCGTGAAGAAAGGCACTCTTCACATCCATCTAATGCACATCCCAACCATGTGTTGTAGTAATAGCCAAGGTGAGTCAGATAGAAGTCATCTTTGCAATGGGTGCAAAGGTCTCTGAGTAGTCAATACCTGCCACCTATGAGAAACACTTGGTGACCAATTGTGCCTTGTACTTATCAACCAACCCATCTACTACAAATTTGGTCCGATATATCCACCTACATCAAACCATCTTTCTTCCCTTAGGAACTAAATTCAAATCGCAAGTGTGATTTTTGATTAAGGAAGAATATTCTTCTTCCATAGCATTATCCCACTTAGGTACTCCTGATGCCTCTCAAAAAGTCTATGGATCTGAAACTAAATCAAAGAAGGCATGTGGATCTCTCTAAAAATCCCTCTAGTACATCTATCATCTACAGGATCTCCTGCCCAAGTGCCAACACTCTCAAGTGTCTATCTAGCCCAAAGTGGCCTGGAAGTGGGCAAGTTAGGTGCTAACTCCTCATCCTTTGATTGAATAGAGGTGGATGACTCTACATCACTGTCCTCACTGTTTGAACTCGAAGAAGAAGAAGATGTCTCTGGCTCAAGAACCTGTTGTGGTTGGTCTGAATTTGATGAAGAATCATCATGAAGAAGTAGATCTGATGAGGGAGAAGAAGTGTCAGGTGTTGAGTCTCTAGGACTCTCCTAAAAATGGACACTTCTCTCGATGAAAAACTCATGAGTGATTGGATCTAGAAGGTGATATCCCTTAATACCATCCAAATATCCTACAAAGATGTAAGGCTTGGACTGACATTCCATAGCTTTGTGTTTCTTCTTCAGAATGCAGGCCATGGTAGGGGATCCAAAAACTCTAAGGTGCTCAACATCAGGTTTCCTTTTATGCCAAGCTTCAAAGGGTGTTATCCCTTTGAAAGCTTTGTGAAGAACCCTATTTTGAATTTAGTAAGCACAATTGATGGCTTCAGCCGAGTACTATGGTGTTAAGGATTTTGAGTGAATCATACAGCTACCCATCTCTTTCAAGAACCTATTCTTGCATTCTACAACCCCATTTTGTGAAGGATTGTAAGTGACTGTACACTACAAATCAATCCCCTCTATAGTGAAAAATTGCTCAAACCTGATACTGACATACTCCCCTCCATTATCATTTTGAAGAACCTTGATGGATTTCTCACTCTATTTCTCAACAAGAGCCTTGAAGTCTATAAAATTTTCAAACACTTCAGACTTTTGTTTGAGAAAATATACCCAAATGTACCTAGAGAAATCATCAATAAAAATGAGGATGTACTTGGCCCTTGTGAAAGATGGTTTTGGAAAGGGTCCTGATACATCACTGTGGACTAACTCCAAAGGTTGTGAAGCCCTCCAAGCTTTGCTTTTGTCAAATTTTGCTTTAGGATGCTTCCCAAGGGAGCACCCCTTGAAAAGTCCTTTTGAGAATTGGACACGAGGCAAGCCAATGACCATGTCATTTTTACAAAGTTGCTCAAGATAATGGTAGTTAAGGTGGCCAAACCACTCATGCCAAAATTTTATAACTCCATCTAAATGAGTCAGCAATGCTATTAGAGAAGAATCTGATGCAAAATGTGAGAAGGTGTATAACTTGGCTTGGTGATTTGCCTTACCCACTACCACTGTAGTATCACTATGCAACTTCTTGATAGCCACTGAATCTGGTGAAAACTCAACTCTCATACCCAGACCAATGTGAGTGATTTGGTACACTGATAGGAGATTGTTTGAAAGAGAAGGAACACTTAGAACATTATTGAATGTTCCTCCTTCCATTTCAACTGACCCTCTCCCTACAATAGAAACTGATGTGTCGTCACCCAAAGTAATTAAAGTCATGCTACAAGGCTCTAAAGATGAAAACTCAACTAGTGAAAAGCCAATGTGGTGAGAAGCACCCAAGTCGATGACCCATGAAGATGTGGAAGCTAATGTAGCTACAAGGGCCTTGCCCTTTTCTTTCTCCTTACCCTTGCCTTTTGCCTTGGTAGAATCTTGGGTAGATGAATTCTGGTTGATGGACTCAGGAACACCTATGTTATTTTTCTCTAGAAGATGAGTTAGGTGATCTATTTATTTATTCATGTGTTTGTGTTCATCATGCCCTATAATTTTACAATAAGCACACTTAACCTTCTCCTTCTTAGGTTTAGCATTGGAAGAGGAAGTCTTAGTGTTGTTTTTGGTAGGATTGGTGTTTTCTTTCTTCTTCTCTTGGTCCTTGTTCTTTTTCTTCTTCACCTTTGTTGAAGTCTTTTCCTTACCATTTCCAACTATCAAAGCTTGGGGTTGAGTAGACTTCATTGTGCCCATTTTAATTAGCTTATCTTGCTCCCTAGTCAAGTTAGCAATGAATGAATCCAAAGAAGGCATTTTCCATGTAGTGCCAAGGGCACTTTTGTGGCATGGAAAGTGGAGACAAAGACTGAATAGCTTGGACCTAACTTTGCAAGAATAGAAAGTATGATTTGATCATCTTTCTTCTCTATCCCACATTCTTTCAATTGGAGTCTAAGGGCCTTAAACTTAGTGAAGAAGTCCTGTAGGGTGTCAAAGTTTCTAGGACTTAGACTTATGAGTTCATTTTCGAGCTCATGACCTCTCATCTCATCAAGCTTCCCAAATAACTTTTCTAAGGTGTCTCATATGTCATTGGGAGTCTAGGAGGATTATAAATGGAAGAAAATTTCTAGAGACATAGACAAGCTCAGTAATCCATAGATTTTATCACTATGGTTGTACCACTTGACCTTTTTACCATCAATATTGGGTTTTACTTCAGTACCCATGGTGATCCTATACAACCCTTTACTTCTAAGAATGATTGACATTTTAACCTTCCATTCATGATAGTTGAAGGGTGTTAGGGGTTAAAATTGAAAATAATCCATTTTTCAGCTAAATTTAGGTGAAGTTGTGTTGATTGCAAGTTGTGAATTTATGTAAAAAGGAGAATGAAAGCAAATATTTGCAAGTTGTGAAAAGCAATCACACCCCCCATGAAATATTTATCCCCACCCAAATATGTAAGTGCATGCTCAAAATACTTCAGACTCAGCTGAGAATGCATCTTAGAGTAATCAATGCAAGACTAAAGCAAACAGGACGTCAGACTTAGCCGAAAATGTGTCTCAGAAGACCCAAATTTTTGGCACTTTATAAACTAGTGTGTTTTTGACAAATAAAAATTCTAAACTATGGAGAATTGAATTACAATCACTTTTTAAAAAAATGGCACCCAAATCTGAGCTACCGTCTACAATATATTAAAGGTATAATTTTCTCATAAACTAGTGTTTTTGCAAAACAAAGCACTAAAACATTAAAAAATGCCTGTTAAGGGAGAGAAAGTGGCCTTCCAACCACTCATTATATTTGTCATGGAATGAGGAATCTAAAGGAGGTTTGTGTGAGTAGGATTGGCCTCTCATAAACCTAGGCCTCACCCTTCGTCTTCATAGGTCGAAGATACAAGTTAAAATTCAAACCCCCAAAATTACCAAATTGTTTAAAAACCTTAATACTCAGTCAAATTGACTGATTTTTGTTTTTTACAAGTCAATTTTCACTAAAAAAATTTAGTTAAGGATAGAATGGATAGAATGGAAAAGTGTTTAAAGGTCCACATGGGATGCCAAGTAGGAAAGGGCACCAAAGAACAAAACACAGTCCAGATTTGCAGAAAAGACAAAATAGAAGTAGCAGACCTGTACTGCACCATACGGCCTATCTAAGGCATGGTAGAAGACTTCACCAGAAAAGAGTCATAGAAGCTAACTTATAAATAGAAAACCAAATATTAGGTGGCATCTAATAAAGGCACAGTTTTGAAATTTTTTTTGCAAAAAAAATAAAAGACCTGGGTCGTACGGCTACCTTGGCTGGTAGGAAAGGACACTGTATAGCTGAAGGCTTGACTATAACTATTGTTAGAGGGTGTAAACCAAAAGATAGGCACAAAATTCAATGATAATAGTAGAATTTTGGTGCCTACCTCTTTGCTCTCTGCTCAACAATGGTGTCAAAGTGCATCAACCTATAGATTTATCTGCAAATATCTTGTCTACTAGTGGTATTCTGCCAAGACACCCAAATGCAAGGATCCCAAGGAAACTAACCAGAAATGATATAGATAATTTTTTTTATTTTAGACCAAATCTAGAATTAAAAAAAAAGAGAACTCCACTCCTCTTGATTTCAAAATAAGCTAAAAGCATAATCACAAACAAGATTATCGGGTTAGCTCTAATACCATATCGGAGTTGTTCCCAAAATCTAGATAACACGAGTGCAATGGAGACATGATCACACAAGATGAGCAAGTACACATCACATAGATGCCAAAGAAAATTGAAAATAACACAATAAGAGAAATTTTACAAGACAAAATGGAGAAAACCAAACTCTGATTAGCATGAGATGGCCAAAGTGAGGAATACATATAGGAGAGTATGTAACTCCTCCACAAAAGGTGGACAAGGCACCCCAAGAATAGATAGTAACTCCTCCATGAAAGGTGGTGACAAGGTGCTAAGAATAGAGAATTAACTCCCATCAAGGGAGTTACTTATGACATTCTTATGACACCTATGACACATCTATGACACACACCTCCACATAAGCTAGCCTATCCCACAAATGTAGGAAAACTCCATGTATGCACAAGAAATACAATTTCCCTAATTAATAAATATGGAAAAATAAAAACCTAAACTAATAATATGGTCATGAATGTTGAGAGAATGAAAGGTATATCGTATGTGATGGTGAGCCATGTAAAGTAATAATAGTGAAATGAGTGAACAAAGGTAACTATGCTTAGTTGATAGTATGTGATGAGACAAGATGAATTGAGGAGAGTGTGGTCAAGAGAGAATTTTAAGTCAATAGAGAATTTGATTTCAAGAGATAACTTGAAGGAAATAGAGAATTTAAATGAAAATAATCCATTAACATTTCATGAAATTCAAGGTTGATGTCAAAGGTGTTTAGATTCATGAAAGATAGATGCCAAGTCATATAATGATTGGTCATGTGGTTTAAAGTTTGTATGAGGTTGTAGAAGATTGTGTCATCAAAAATATAGTGGTACAATGATATGAGGTAGGTTTAATGTCTTAATATACTTGTTTCATTTTTTTTGAGGTCATGACATGGAAGGAACAAGTCAAGTCATCATACACTTAAGTAGCCTAATAATAATTATGGCATGAAGAGACCTTGTGAGAAGGTATGAGCATGGTGGCTTTATGAGATGAGTGAACACAAGAATCAATGGTTTCATGAGTTTGGTTGACCATGTATTTGATGTATTGGATCATTAATGATAGTATTATGTTGAGCTTATAGGTGTAGGTCCTTCAGACCAAGTCTGCATCTAGACCACTACTACACCCTACCTAGCCTAATGAGGTATCATGATTTATTTTCAAGTCATTTTAATGATGTATGGTAGTTTTTAATCATAATATAGTTTTATTTATTATGTGATTAATGTTGAGAGTGCATGTAAAGAGGCATTAA
>JARHVA010008387.1:0-55000 GCA_037957365.1 Torreya grandis | reverse complement strand
TTATCAAGGATCTCAAGAATAAGTTAGAAGGTGTCAATATAATGTTTAGATCAAATAAAGCTCAATATGATAAGTTGATGACAAGTCTATAATCCTTAAAGGATAAACATAATAAACTCATAGAAAAGATGAGTAAGTTTAATAATGAACATGATAATTTACAACAAGTCAAGAGTACCAACATGAAAACACCAATCTGGTAGCCTGATTCAATAAGGGATAAGTTATCATGAGACCCTAGGAAAATGAGAAATCAATCAAGAGGTATGCACAACATTGTTTTTTTCTATAGATGTCATAATATGGAACACATTGAAATATTTTGTTTTAATAGAGTTATAAGGCCCTTAAGACATAACAATGTATATGGATCTCTTAAAGTGCATAAGAAGGGTCAAACATTTGTATGGAAACCAAAGACAATCAATGTGAGTCATGATAAATGTACTAGTCAATTTGGACTATTTGGTAAGGTAGAGAAAGTATCATATGTGAAGGAATGTCAAAAACATGTGTTATATACATATAGTTAAAAAGATATTCAAAGAGAATAAGAAGGATGATAAGGTAAATGATTCAAATGCTTCAGTTAAGCCTAAGAGGATTCTAAAGAGGGACTATCAGTCTCATGATTACAAGTTGGATGAGAAGAATGGATTGGAGATCTAGGAATCTTTTGAGTTCATGATGTTTTGGTTCCCGTTGAAAAAGGGTGACTCCATTTAGATTCGTGGAGACACTCATTTATCTATAGAAGCATGATGAGCCATGGTATGGAATGTAAAAGTCTATGTATTATTCATTTTAAATTTTCATTTTACTTTATTGTGAGTATTTTGATATTTTAGGGATCTTGGTAGCTCTGAGGTTTGATGTTATTAGGTATCATGGTGAGAGATATAACATTGACATCAAGATTCTAAGGTCAAAAATTATGTTCCTGGTATATGAGAGATTCTTGGAGCTAGTCAAGGATGGTCTATGAGTTATATTGATTGATATGAAGTGAAAGCTATGAAGACAAAATGGGAAGTACCTAATTATATAATTGGTGTCAAGAGTGTGTTACCCTAGTGAGTGATCGAAATTTTGATCCTCTTTAGTCATGCCAAGGAAGGTAATTAATCTTGAGTTTCTAGTTCATTTGAAGAAGATAATCTTAATCTAAGGAGGAACTTGGTAGCTCTAAGTTATTTATAAAGAGAGTGGTTGAATTTGATATCATATTAATAAATATGCATGGATTTAGTTGGAGAAAAGGATAGAACTAGGTTCTAAGGGAGATTATTCATAATGGAGAGGTAGCCTATTAAAAAGAGTGGTTTCTAAAGATTGTTTACCATTTAGTGTCTTTGAGAGGTTACATCAACTCAAGCAAAGAAAGTGTGTTTTGAAGATTTTTCTATAATTATTGCTATTAAGGTGAGTATTTGTCAGCATCTCATTGTGTTTTTTATTGAATTTTAGGTTCAAGGATCATGTAGAAGTTTATGGAAGACCATTTTTCATTAATATCAAATGAGGAGAAAGACTAGAATGGGGACTGTAATTGGTGTCAAGTGTCAGGATCTTACAAGAACAATTGATTACTTGTGTGTAAGTAACTAAACATGAAATTAAACCAAAATAATAAGTAACTAGAAATCAGAATCAACAAAGAATAAGAGATACAAGAAACAATGAAAACTTGTATTAAACTCTTCCAGAAGGAAATACAATTGAAGAAATCTCTTTCTTCCACACCTCTCAGATGTATAGATCTCTTTCCCTCAAGAGTTCTCTCTTACAATTACAAACACAATTTAGCTACTTGAATTGATTCACCCCTTTTCTCATACCATACCACAAGCTATGAAGATCTATCCATATTATATAGAATTACGGATCATGAGCTATGCATTCTCCAAAATTAGATACACCTCTTAATCAAAGGTTCAAATCAGTCCTGCCAAAAATAAAAACATGGACTCAACACTAACAGTTAAACTTATCATGCAAATAATCTATTCATCCCATGAAAAAAGGCTTATGGAATACACAGGTGGTCGACGTTAGTCCCTGTCAGCCTACATATGACTAATGTCAGCCAATCTATAACCAACACAAGCAAACTCCAGTCGATCCCTGACTGATGTCAGCAACTGTGTAAATACAACAACCTTGCATTTGCTCATTTGGTGTAGCTTTTAGCTCCAAAACTCAACAATCTCCCACTTGGAGATAAATAGCTTCATCTGTACCTATACAGTAACATCCTCTAGCTTGTTTCACCATCTTCAAGCTCAATTTTGAAGACCAACAAAAGTTGAATGAAGATTCAACTTCTCCTTTGTTATCATCTTTGTTAACATATCAGTAAGGTTCTTATTTGTATGGATCTTTTCTAGCTTCAACTCACCATCCTCCAATACCTATTTAATTAAGTGGTACCTAAGTTGTATATGTTTGGTTCTTGAATGAAAGGCTAAATTCTTTGCCAAATGTATTGCACTTTGACTATCACTGTACAATATGCAACTCTCTTGCTCCTTTCCCAACTCTTCCATGAACTGTGTCATCCATATCATCTCCTTGCTAGCCTTTATGACTACAATGTATTCTGCCTCTATAGTAGACAAGGCAACAACCTTCTAAAACTTTGAAATCCAGCTAACTACCATACCACTAACAGTGAACACATAACTTGTGGTCCTTTTCTTGACATCTAAGTCACCTACCATATTTGAATCTACATATCCATGTAGAGAAGTGTTTAACCATCCATAGCATAAATTCCTACTTCTAGTCCCTCTCAGATATCTAAGAATCCACTAAACTACTTTCCAGTGTTCCTTTCCTGGATTGGCCATAAACCTGCTGACAACTCCCACTACTTGGGCAATATCAAGTCTAGTACATACCATTGCATACATTAAGCTCCCAACTGTGGAAGCATATGGAACTCTACTCATGTACTCTACCTCATCATGTGAATTAGGACACTGTTATTTTCTCAACTTGAAGTGTCCATCCATAGGTGTGTTCACCAATTTTACGCCCTGCATATTAAACCTCTCCAAAACCTTGTTCACATAATCCTCTTGAGACAAAATCAAACTATGATTTTTCTTGTCTCTCTTGATAATCATGCCAAGGATTTTCTTTACTGCTCCTAAATCCTTCATGGAAAATGTGTGAGCTAATTTTACCTTAAGCTCAGAAATATCCTGCATGTGTGAACTTGCAACCAGCATATCATCTACATACAGCAATAGGATAATATATCTACCATTATCTAATCTCTTAAAATAAACACAATGGTCAGATTGACATCTACTGAAACCATGCTCAGTCATAAACCTATCAAACCTCAAATACCATTGTCTTGGAGCTTGCTTAAGACCATACAAGCTTTTCTTCAACCTGCACACAAGCTTCTCCTTACCTTTGACCTCAAAACCTTTCGGCTGCTCCATATATATTTCTTCATCCAAATATCCATGAAGAAACATTGTCTTAACATCAAGCTGCTCAAGATGCAAATCCTCAATAGCACCTAAAGACAATACAGTCTGAATAAAAGTCATTTTTACTACAGGAGAAAAAATTTCACCCAAATCAATACCTGGTTTTTATGCAAATCCCTTTACTACTAACCTGGCCTTATGTCTCATTTGTCCATTCTCACCTTCCTTTAACCTGTAAACCCATTTGTTTTTTAGTGCTCTCTTTTTGGCTGAAAACTCAACCAAATCCCATGTTTGGTTCTCTTTCAAGGAATCAACTTCCTCATTCATGCCAACCTCCCACTATTTTTGGGTTTCTACCTACATTGCTTCATCAAAACTCTCTAGTTCTCCACCATCAGTGAGCAACAACTAGAATAATGAAGGGGAATAATGAATTGGAGGTTTACTTACCCTTTCTAACCTCCTTATGAGTGTTTGAGACTCATTCACTACTTGCTATCCACCCAAATTCTCTATCAGTGACCGATCTCGATCATCTCTGGGTCTGTTTCTAACTGACATCGGTTCCACCTGACTAACATCAGTTCCTGTCTAACCAACATTAGTCACTGTCTGACCGACATCAGTTCCTATATGACCGATGTCGATTCTTGCTTGATCGACATCAGTGTCTGTGTTTTCTTGTAAGTGTTTATTCTTTCTTGTGAGCTTATTTTGGATCATCACCTCATCCAAAGCAACATTGCTCTGCTCAGTATTATTCAGCTTCTTAAGCTGATCACAGTACATCACCTTCTCATTGAAAACGACATCACACCTACTTATTTTGTTAGTTCCTAGATTCCACAACTGAAATCTAAAATCTCTAGAGCCATAAACAATAAAAGTCCACGGCATAGATTTAGCATCCAGCTTCTTTCTATTTTATTTATCAATGTGCACAAAAGCTTTAAAACCAAAAACTCTGAGAAATGAAAGATCTACCTTTTTACCTATCTAAGCCTCTTTTAGGATTCCACCATCCAGAGTAGTAGAGTGTCCTTTGTTAATTAGGTAAACTGCAGTGTCTACAGCTTCTGCCCAAAACTATAAGGGCAAACCAGCATGCAACCTCATACTCTGTGCATGCTCTAATATTGTTCTATTCATCCTTTCAATAACTCCATTTTGCTAAGGTGTCCTTAGAACCATCTTTTCCCTACGTATTCCACTCATAGAATAGTATCTATTAAACTTATAGCTGTAGTACTCACCACCATTGTCAGATCTAAGGCACTTCAATCTCAAACATGTTTCATTCTCAACTAAAGCTTTTCATTTCTTAAATGTATCAAAAACATCAAATTTCTTCTTTATACAATAAACCCATACCTTTCTTGTAGCATCAACAATGAAAGAAACACAATATTGTGATCCTCTAATAGAAGCCACCTGAGCTGGTCCCCACATGTCTATGTGAACAAGCTCCAACTTGTGCTTCTTCTTTGTTGACCCAATTTTGAGAAATCTCACTCTCTTCTATTTCCCAAAAATACAATGCTCACAGAAATCTAGATCTATGCTTTTCAAATCTGAAAGCTTACCTTTTGACTTAAGAACAGTCATTCCCTTTTCACTCATGTGGCCAAGCCTCTTGTGCCACAACATTGCATCTACATCTGAAGTAGATAATATAAAAATAGAATAATCAGTAATACAATTACATAAATAGAGAGTACCTACTCTCTTACCTCTGGCTAATACAAGTGCACCCTTGGAAACCTTCCAAGATTCAGCTATGAGAGTTACTGTGCAACCCTCATCCCCCAACTTTCCTATAGAAATTAAATTCTTATTTAGGGTGGGTACATGCTGACATCCTTCAACACCCATGTGTTTCCATTCTACAATTTCAGCTGCACTTTTCCTTTGCCAACAATTTTACAAGGCTCATCATCCCCTAAATAAACTTTTCCAAAATCTCCCTGGACATAATCATTGAAAAATTCTCTATTTGGGGTAGCATGGAAAGAGGCACCATAATCTACAACCCAAGATTCTATTCTATTATCCAAAGAAAGTGTAAAAGCATCTTGTGTAACAATACCTACAACTTTTGCTTCTTCATTACCTTCATGCTAATTTTCTTCTTTAACCGACAACCAACAATCTTTTTTTGCATGCCCTATCTTTCCAAAATTCTAGCAGGTTATTTTTCTTCCATTTCTAGATTTGGATCTACCTCTCATCTTTGACTTAGACCTTGATCTCCTTTACTTGTGCCTTTCTTTTTTCCTTCCCATAATTTCAATACTTAAAGCATTACCTGATGTTTTCCCTATGCTTTTCCTGTGAGTTTCTTCATTCAATATTACACTAACAATATCATCTACTTTCAAGATATTTGTAGTAGATGTAGTATTACTAATTACCATTACCAAGCTATGCCAACTTTGAGGTAAAGAGCATAAAATTAAGAGAGCCTTTATTTCATCATCAAAAACTATTTTGACTAAATTTAACTGATTTACTATTGCATGGAAATAATTTAGATGACTAGATACAGATCCACCTTCTTGCATTTACAAATTAAATAATTGCTTCATAAGATATACCTTATTCAAATCTAAGGGATTTTCATATAAATTTGCCAAAGTATCCATTAACTCTATCATTGTCTTTGCCTGTGATAAGTTGGAAATCACAAAAGATGCCAGGCTCAACCTTATGGATCCCAGAGCCTTTCTATCAAGAACATTCCATTCTTCATCTTGAATATCTATGGGCTTGCTTGAAACCCCACCCAATGGTAAGTACAAATCTTTTTGATATAGATAATCTTCTATCTACATCCTCCATAATTGATAATTTTTGCCGTTAAACTTTTCCATTCTTAGTTTACTTTCTTCTGCCATTGCTTTACTCCCACTCAAATAGAAACCCCTTTGAGTGACCTATATTTAACACACACTAAACAGATCTAAAACTACTTGTTAGTGAACCCAAGCTCTGATACCACTTATCAGGATCTTACAAGAACAATTGATTACTTGTGTGTAAGCAACTAAACATGGAATTAAACCAAAATAATAAGTAACTAGAAATCAAAATCAGTAAAGAATAAGAGATACAAGAAATAATGAAAACTTGTATTAAACTCTTCCAGAAGGAAATACAATTGAGGAAATCTCTCTTTCTTCCACACCTCTTAGATGTATAGATCTCTTTCCCTCAAGAGTTCTCTCTTACTATTACAAACACAATTCAACTACTTGAATTGATTCACCCTTTTTCTCATACCATACCACAAGCTATGAAGATCTATCCCTATTATATAGAATTATGGATCATGAGCTATGCATTCTCCACCATTAGATACACCTCTTAAACAAAGGTTCAAATTAGTCCTACCAAAAATAGAAACACAGACTCAACACTAACAATTAAAATTATCATGCAAACAATATGTTCATCCCACAAAAATAGACTTCTAAAATGCACAGGTGACTGACATCGGTCCCTGTCAACCTGCATATGACCGACATCGGTTGATCTATAACCAATGTTGGCAGCCTCCAGTCGATCATTGACCGATGTCAGTGACTGTGTAAATACAAGAACCTTGCATTTGCTCATTTGGTGTAGCTTTTAGCTCCACAACTTAACATCAAGAATGTGTTAGCTTAGTGAGTGATCAATAGTTTGATCCTCTTTAGTCATTTTAAGGAAGGAAATTAATCTTGAGTTTTTAATTCATTTAAAGAATATAATATTGATATAAGCAGGAACTTGGTAGCTCTAAGTTATTTATCAAGAGAGTGGTTAGCTTTGATATCATAATAAGAAGTATGCATGGAGTTAGTTGGAGAAAAGGTGAGAACTAGGTTCTAAGGGAGATTATTCATAATGGATAGGTAGCCTATTGAAAAGAGTGGTTTCTAAAGATTATATATCATTTAGTGTCTTTGAGAGGTTACATCAACCCATGCAAATAAAGTGCATTTTGAAGAGTTTTCTACAATTATTAGTATTAAGGTGAGTATTTTTCATCATCTCATTGTGTTTTTTGTTGAATTTTAGGTCTAAGGATTAGGTAGTATTTTTTGGAAGACCCTTTGTCATTAATATCAAATGGGGAAAAAGACTAGAATGGAGAGATGAGAATGATTAGGTTGTACTTTATTTTCCATCAATGACAAAGGGGGATTTTGTTGGCATGTTATTTTAATGTATTTCAAGTTTTATGTCATTGATGTCAATGTGCATGTAATGAAGGTTCATGGTGAGTGTTCATTGAGGTTATTGTGAAGGTATGATGATAAGTAGGTATGAAAGAGAATTATTGAGAGAAAGGTAAGATGGAAATTATTTATGTGAACATGTAATATTGATATTATCATCAATGTTGAGAGCATAAAAGGTAAATATAATGGAAGGATAAACCATGTAAAGTAATCACATTGAAATGAATGAACAAAGGTGACTAGGCCTAGTTGATAGTATGTGATGAGACTAGGTGCATTGAGAAGAGTGTGGTCAAGATATAATTTGATGGAAAATAATCAATTAAGGTTTCATAAAAATCAAGGTTGATGTTAAGGATGATGTCAAGGTGTTTAGATGTATTGAAGAGAGATTCCAAGTCATAAGATTCTTGTTCATCTTGTTTTAAGTTTTTACGATGATGTGGAAGATTGTTGTCATCATAAAGATAATGGTTTAGTAATATGAGTGAGGTGTAGTGTCTTATATCTACTTTGTTGGTTTTTTATTGAGTTCATGACATGGAAGGGATAGTTCAAGGCATCATGGATTGGTGAGATGAGTGCACATAGGCATGAGTGGTTATATCATGTTGTTTGAGCATGTATGTGATGCATTGGAACATTCATGAGAGTCTTAGGGAACTATATATGCTCAAGACTCTCATGAGCATAGATTGTCATGAATGTTCCAATGCCTCACATACATGCTCAACCAACCTAATATAAGCACTCATGCCTATGTGCACTCATCTCACCAATCCATGATGCCTTGAACTATCCATTCCATGGCATGAACTCAATAAAAAACCAACCAAGTAGATATAAGACACTACACCTCACTCATATTACTAAACTATTATCTTTATGATGACAACAATCTTCCACATCCTCGTACAAACTTAAAATAAGATGAACAAGAATCATATGACTATATATATATATATATATATATATATATATATATATATATATATATATATATATATATATATATATATATATATATATATATATATATATATTACACACACACACACACATATACACACACACACACACACACACACACACACACATATATATATGTGTGTGTATGCATGTATATCTCTGTGTGTGTCTATATATATATATAAATACATATATGTATATATATATATATATAAATATAAATGCATATATATATATATACATATATATATATATATATATACATACATACATACATATATATATATATATATATATATATATATATATATATATATATATATATATATATATATATATATATAACTTGTCCTCTCTCACATAAATAAGCATGTAGAGTGAATTACCAATAACCCTATTAGGAGTGATCCTATTAGCCCATAATTTTGTATTCAACTTAGTATGCAAAGTTATTTTATTATCCTCCATTATCTTTTTAATGATTTTTATCAAATTCTTTTTGGTGGACTCTACCAATCCATTTCCTTGAGGATAGTAATTGGAAAATGTTCTTAGATATATTCCATACTTTACATCCCACTCAATTGTCCTTGCACCACTAAATGTGATTGCATTATCATAAATTATTATGGAAGGGAATCCAAATCTAGTCACTAAACATTCATATAATTCGAGGAATGAATTTTTATTGGCCTCCTTGAGATCTATTACCTCCACATATTTTGTGAATTAATTATTGGTTTTAAGCACCCCTTGTGGCCTACACTTGAGGGGGAGTTAATCATATAAATGATATCAAGACCACATTGCATGAAGGGTTGTTCCACTTATATAAGGTTAAGATGAAGGGTTTCGATATTTTTTCCCTATGAAAAAGTCACACTTTTTATATTTCCTTACCCATGCATGAAAATACTTGAACAAGCTAGGACAATAATACCCATCTCTCATTACCTTTGTTGTTGTAGTCTTCGGTGCAAATTGACCTCCTTTTGGTCCATCATGAAATTTCTCCAAAATATTATTAATGTAATTAGTTTCAACACATCTCAATAACTTCCCATTAAGGTCACTTCTAAATATTAATCCCTTCACAAGAACATATGGGATAGACAATAGTATAAAGTACCTCCTTTTGGCTCTATCCAAACCTATATGACACTCACCTGTTTGAATAAATCTTACCATATCTTGTGTCCAACTAAGAAAGGATGAAGGTATAATTGAATGAGGACCATCTTGAAATGCCAAAATATTTTCTTTTTCTTATTAAATATTAGACTCCAAGTTCTCATATAGGCCCCTTCCTCTTACCATTTCGGTAGCCTTAATTTCCACATCATACTACATGAACTTGGTCATCTAGCCAACCCTTTCCTCATTTAATTCCTTAATGAAAATTAATTTTCTTATTATTTTATGTGACACCATGACATGCATATTATTTACAAAAACCATATTGCTAAAATTTTTGAGGCTTCTTATGAATTCCAACACTTGCTTCTCTAAAACGGTGCATTTTTATTCATAACTATCTAACCCTTACCTAAATAAAGATATAGATTGCTCAAGACCTTCACTATTTTTCTGTATCAATATGGATGAGATAGTTTTGTTATTATAATAATGAGGAATAATAAATAATTTGAAAAAATAGTATTGATCAATGTAGGTTCTTGGGCTATGGATTGATCAATAGCCTCAAAACTACTTTTCGCTTATTTGGTCTAAATAAAGGCCAATTTTTTAAAAACATGGATATTATATGATTTACAGGGTTGTGAAAATAGGGTATTAATATTATTAAAAATCTAATTTTCTCAAGAAATTTTTAAAACCATTTCTATTCTTGGGAAAAGATAATGCCAATATGGTTTGAGCTCACCCTTTCAAGATATATGGCAAGCCATTATTTAGAGACAATGTGACCTGAGAGTTTACCTTCAAAGACTATAAAAAAATATTTTTTGGGATTGAGAGAGATCCCATACATCCATCACATTTTAAATACCATCCTAAGATGAGCTATGTGATCACTATAATTCCTTGAAAAAATAATTATATAATTAAGATTAATTATCAACATTTCATTAATTAAGTGATGAAAAGCCATATATGTGGCTCTTTGGAAGGTGCACCCTAAATTAGATATTCTAAATTACATACTTTATAGTCATATGAACATCATTTTATAGTTAAGGATAGTTTTTACTAATATTCCTCATTCACCAATATTTGATTATATTTAGAGTAGTCATCAAGTAGATAAAAACATTCAAAACCTGCAAGCATTTGAATAGTATGCTCCATAGAAGGAAGGGGTAATGATATATTAATGAAACCCAATTTAAATCCATTAAATATACACATAGTCTAATTTATCCATTCATTTTTCTCATCTGGAATAGATTATCAACTCATGAAGAGTGTTTGGTAGGGAATATGATGCTTGACTCTATCAACTTAGTTAACTCTTTCATCATGAAGAGCTCAATATTTGGATTCATAGGTTTCTATCTTTGCCTTGCTAGCTTTGTATTTGGATAAATATCTATGGTATTTTCATCTATTCTAGGATAAAATCCTCAAGGTCATTACATTCCAATGTTAAGATATTATAAAAATCCTTACACAATATAACAAATACAATTTTCATGTCTTTAGTGCATACATTTCTAAGCTTAAGCAGCTTGTCCTTAAATATGGATATTATTTCATGATGTTATTCATTAGTATATATAATTTCTTTCTCCCTCCTCATTTGATTATTCTCATTGAAGATGTTCTCAATAGTTACTAACCCTTTGGGGATATTTTTGAATCTCAATTGCACATTTTGGTCTCCATATTGATGTTGTAGCTTATTCTAGTTTTTTAAAGATAACTTTGCTTCTTATTGAAGGAATCCTGTTATTTATTTATAATTTTCAAAAACCTACTAGTTGGCATCATTATTTTGGGATGATGGCCTTACCACTACCTTAACATGTGGCTAGTTTTAAAAGTTCTTATAATCATTAAGAATACCAACTTAAGCTCCTACTGAAGCTAGCCTATCAAAATGTTGATTTTTTTTATCTTGGAATGGATTGATTATTGAAGGCTTCAAGTTCATATATAAGGTCCAAAACTCTATGTTTATAATAATTTATTGATTGTTTTTTTGTCTTATTTTTCCTTCTTACCTGGTTCAAAACTAGCTCACTATCTCCATAAACTTGGATATGTTTAATTCCTCTTTTTATATCCCATTGAAGACCATGTAAGAGAGATTCATACTTAGCTACATTTCAAGTGAAATTAAATTTAAATATGATGGTAGAATAATAATTTGCTTGTGAACTAGATATTAACATCACACATGCCCCAGTTCCATTCTTACTCCTTAAACCATTAAAAAATAACTTATATCATCCATCATCCTTCTTACTTGGTTTTGAAAGTGTTGGTATTACTACATCTTCTTCATACAAATAATACACATGTATGCCAACTTATTCAATGAAATTGTAAAAATCTTGTCCAATATTTTGAATTCCACACTGAATAAGAAAAAAAGCTGGTATACCTTGAGGAGGTACAACCAATTATTGATGAACATGAGGATCTTCTTCATCAATGATAGTGCAATTTAGATCTAAGACATTTGGCTTGTATGGTTCAATATGAAACCTATAAATAGGTTTTGACCTAATTTTAACTTTAGTAATATTGATTATTTTGACCATAAGTCAAAATAAATCAACCCCCCTATAGTAAAAAACTTGATATAGAGTCTTAAAAATTCTTATGAGGTGTGTCATGGTCCTAATTGGGGTTATTTGGTACATCATTAGCTTTGTCATGGTAAATTTTTAGTCTTTGTACCATTTCATGTCATAAGGGGTCATATTTAATCCATTTATGAAGGTTTTACAATTTTAATACGTAGAGAAAGGTTTCCAATTTTTTCTCAACATCCACAATGTTAGATTATTTTCAATCATGTTAGTCCTAATTGAAAAACATGTAGGTAGTACATTCAAATCAAGAAAATAATTAGAAAAGAGGAAGTTTAGGAAGTTGTATGGATTATATAAAGGTTTTGACACATGTGGAAGGCCTTATAATGAATCTTCATATCCCATGAGCTTACTTTCACACTTGTTCAACTTTAGAACTCACAAAAATGGCTTAAAATTGTTTCACCTCTCCATTAATCCATTAGGCATGTAAAAGTGGCCATCCAATTTTGGTTGAGTAAGAACTACAAAATTTGATTCAAGACAAAATATATTATAGGATGTTAGTACCATTATTGTACTTTATATTCATAAAAGGATTTCAAATATTGGTTACCTACATTTTATGAATCAATGTTAAGAAGTTTACTGATCCTTTTTTCATACTAATCCCCACACCGTGTAAGTTTGGATTTTATTTACATTTATCCATACAATTAAATAGATTAAAGTGCTTTTATAATATATGTAAATCCTTCCCTCAGGGTTTCCATTAATTATATGTGTGTAATTTATTTGAGGAGCAAAACATATTAGTTTGTCATGGTAGGATCTTCGCTATTATATTTCATGCATGCTCATCAGCTACAAAGGTTTTCCATTCTTTTAGTGGTTAAAATCAAGGTTATTGTGGTATTTCAATCATAAAAATATCATGATTAGCCTCTATAATAAGTTTTAACCCCAATACATCTCCATGGGAAATGAGAAGTCAAGAAAGGCTAACACAGCTAGTTCTTTGAATCTATTCACCTATAATTAGGTGAAAAATGTGAAATAAAGTTTTGAATGTAGTCATGGAAAGGAAATGGAGAGTTTTAATATTTTGGAAAACTCTTAAAGCATGACCAGTGAAGTCAATCCATTCAAATTACATATAAAATACTATGAAAACCAATGCAAATTCTATACATAGTCCCATATCATTGATAGACACCTATAAGTACCACATAGGAGACTAATTATATTAAAATGAAGATGTTGAAACTAGTTTGAAGTTTTTCAAGATGTGAAGGATCAATTTGATGACTTTAGGGATGCCTAAGATTGATTATAGGTTCATCCATCATTCATATTATCAAATTCTCACCTTCACCACCCTATGTCCTATAATGTACACCTACAGTGGCTCATACAGAGTATAGAACAATTAGAAGAATACTTTAAAACTTGTTTGGACCTTCCTTGAGGTCTTAAGGTGTTGAGGGTGATATAGGAATCAATAATAAATATAGTGAGTCAAAAATAGTATTCAAACCAATCTCTTATTTTGATTAACTTTTGGGACCAATTAGCTTAAATTTTCCAAAACAAGGTTTTCACCCTTCTTTAAATCCTCCCACTATGAAACTTATGAGGTCTTGGTAGGTCCAAACATTTCCATCATGTATCTATATCATAGGGATATGATTTGACATAATAAGTGGTCTATTTTTTCAAATGAGTATGATGATGGAGATCTCCCAATTCATGCAATATTTCACTATAGCCCCTCTATTATATACAAGATTTTGAACCCCAAGTGGCTTTATGGTGATATAGGACCTGATGAAGGCATAAATCTACATAAAACTACTCCTTTGGTATTGAAATGACACTATTGCTTTAAATAACATTAAGATAAGTTTAAATAAGGGGTATCAATCCTTATCACAACCTATAGGACCTATTTTGCCCTCAGAATAGACACCTACATGTTGACTATAGGGTAATAATGCAAGTTTGAATAAATAGTGGGCGTGTTGGTCTCACTTGAGGCATAATATAGAAAATTAAAACTATGATATGATATCCAAGGACTCAAATAATGTAGTATATACCTATAGGTATGTCATTTTCTAAGAAAATAACATAGTTTCATAACTTGCCTATTAGGCTTGTCAAAGTGGAAGGTACACATTTATGAATTTGGCAATGGTTGGAATGGTGAATATGTTTTGATAAAATGTTCACAAATAATAAAGACCCTATCATGAAATTATCATCACATGGAAATAAGGAAGCATGTCAAAAGAGTTTAACACATAAGGTATAGTCAGTACACTAGCTTGATACATAGTCTATGAGCTTAAGAATCCTATCTTTGGATGCTTGAAGAATTTAATGACCTATTTATGTGATATATCTCTAAAAATAATTATAAAAGGCACCAAGACCTAATTAATTCTACCATATAATCATCTTGTCTAGGATATTAGGGCAAGTGCCATTTATTTCATCTCAGATAGAGGACACTCCTAGAGAGACCTATTTTATAGGTTTGTCTTAAGAAAGGCAAGAATGTGAGTTGAGAATTGTTGAAAACATTTCATAAAGATTTATAAAGTTTATTTGAACATGTAAAAGGATTAACATGTGCTAGATTCAAGACATAGTGGACTAAACCCATAGGTATATAGTCTAAACCAACTAGGCCTTTACTAGGTGTAATGACTAAAGAGCTTCCAGTACTAATTATAGGTTCAAGTGAACATTATAAGGAATTTGGGAATATTCATGAGGAGTTATAAGGTGTGTTAAAACCTTTTTTTTGTAGAGAAAGGCATGAAGAAACCATTTTCTTATCTCAAGAACCACACAGGGTGCACAAAATGCAAGAAACAACTTGAGAAACCACCTTAAGAAGCTCATAAAAATACATATGCTAATTTAACATGGGAGTATAAGGATCTAGGATATGTTGGAGAGGGTCCCAAATAATTTTATAGTGAAATTTATCTAAGGATTGAATATCACAATTTCAATAACAATCATAAAGGGGTAAAACCACTTAAAACCCTCCAAAACCCATGTTAATGACTTGATAGAGAAGAAGTTGATATAAATGCATCTAAGAGGGGTAGTTTTGGTAGGAAAGTGATTGGAACTTGCAGTGGACTCCCATCGGCTTCTTCTCATCATATTGACTTGTACCTTATTTATATGAATAGGGTATACAACTAGTTTTGTTGATAGATTTTCGTATTTTATAGGTACATATGAGTTTAAAAGGATGAGGATCACTTTTGGAGGTCAACTTAGACCTAAATTAACCCATTACTTACACTTATTACTTTATAAAATCACATAAGTTTCTCTACTAGCTCCTTCACTTTAGGTAGTCCAAGCTGACAAAGTGAATGAAAGATGATCACCAAGTGAGAAGGTGAAAATTTAATTAGAAGGATTTATAAGGTATATCTAGTGCTTTTAGGGATGAAAGGACTCTTTACAGGTGTCATAATATCCCCTATATGGATTATATTGTACAATTGATAAGCATTTTGTTGCCAAATGTGAAGGCAGGCCTAAAAGAAGGATGATAGTGATTACAAATAGTGAGAACACTTGTATAGAATAATATTGATGATTAGGGGAAGATTGAATTCATGTTGGATATTTTAGATAACCCCTTCATAACATTTAATATTTTTTAAGTATCCCTAGTCTATTTTGGAGTGCTCAAAAGAAGAAAATGATGAGGGAAGTTTTAAGAAGCTAGCTAAGAAACCTCTATGCCATGTTTGGGGAGTTTGATGCTTCTAAGGGACATTTTTACAATAAAAAACTTACATGGTATATTTAATAATACATTATCCTACAAACATAACTTATTATCTTAGCTTGAAACCAATTATTGTGACTTTTGAGCTTCATTCTTCTCTCTCTTTTCTCACATTCTATAAGTACTAGCCATTTTGGCTCTTGATTTCTAGTACCACACCTAGTATTATGAAACCCTACTAGTTTTATGTGTACTTTTCCTTAAAATAATACAATAAATATGGTTTTTATTTCAAAAACATCTTGTCTAGGTATGTGAAGTGATGAATGGTGAGGCTAAGTGATAAGGTTTTATCCTTAATTCTCCTTGTTCTTTCATGTTTGGTGAAATAAGTTCTCATTATAATAGGTCATATAGAGTGTAGTTAGTGTGTTTGGATCCTTTCAATTTTTCAATTGTCCTTTAAGTATAAAAATTTTCCTCTAGTCCACTTACCTTGAGTTGTCTCATGCATATCACCTCTATGTTGAAATACTAATGTTAGAACATCTTAAGACTTTAAAGCTAGTGTTGTAAGCCTTGTTTATTATTTAAAATACTATGATGATATTATTTAAATATTCATGTTGTATCACCCTATTATATTTATTTAATTTCATGAAAACTTCTATCCCTTTTCCCATAAGCAATCAATTAGTATAGGTGATAAGCACTTAAGGATCAATCTAGGGAGCTAGCCCTTAAATATAAAGGTTTACTTCTATTGTAAGTAACTGACACACTTATAATTATTATAATGTTACCAAAATGTTAAAATAGGATTAAAAAATCATCTAAAGTGTAATATTTGGTAACAATAAGTACTGTATCTAGGTCTAAAAGCCATATAAGACCAATCAGATGATAAACACCCTCCAATTTTGGAAGTGATGTCTCTCAAGAAGCATAAGGAAAAGTAAGGTGGTAAATCCACTATTAATACATATTGAGAAATATAAAAGTTGGGACAGGAATGGATAGTAAGACTCAAACATTTCATCACACCCATAATCTTGGTAGCTGAATGATTTAATAGTTTCAGCAATATTGGAGTCTTATTCCTAATTTATTTAAAGGTCTAGATTAATTAAATTAGTAAATAATATTTCAATAATTTAACCACTAATTTGTATAATTTACTTGTATTTTTAACTATTTTATAAACACAAATAAATATAGAGAAAATAATACTTAAAATGAATTGAAATGACTATTGTAGAGTTTGATATAGGCTATGCAAGTTTAGGATAGTATCACAAATCAAGATCTAGATTTCATTTTGTGAAAGGATAGGAGTGCCAAAATAGGACATCATAGGTTTTAGTTCTATTCTCATCTTCTACCAATGTTATCCAAACTTCTCATAAATAACTAAGTTTTTTTAGTTTTGTTCATGTCCATATGTGAGCCTGCCTATGAAATCTTAACTACTAAAAGTCTGGAAATCCTTGTAGAGCTGATTTAATCTTCAAACCATAGACTTCATTATGATTTTATAAAACATGAGAAATAAGGGGGGTTAGTGTGTGTAAGATGCACTAAACATGTATCCACACTCTTTGTGTGGGCACGCTACCTACATACCAATACTCCAAAGAGGAATCAAGCCATATGTAGTTCTTCCACTTAATGTACATTGAGTAATAATGTAATGCAAATGTAAAGGTGCTAAATTAGGTGTGTTTGAGGTGGCTAGGGACTGGTTTAAGGATTTGGATATGTTTGTAGCTATATGGATGGATGTATGCAAAGAATAGGGAAATTTACATAAGTGTTTTTGCTTGTATTCTTACTTACTTTGTAATATTTACAAACATGTAATGAAATTAATTCAACAATAAATTAGAATAGTTTAAATAGATTCCAATATGGCTAAAATATATTATAATATATAATAATAGACAATCCACTTTGAGGGGGCAACCTCCACAAGTTTCAATAAGAGTAGAATTCATAATATGATGATAAATAATTACCCATTCCCTCCTATATATAGTCTATCTAGGCTATGATTACTCCATAGGCTAACCTACTAATTAAATGAATGCATAGAGAAATGTGATATAACATTAAAGAGGGATAAGTAAGCCACAAGTCAGCTATTCCTATCCTAATACATGTGATAGGTTAGGGGCATAGCATGCCCTTCCCCTTCAAACCAACATTGTCCTTAATGTTGAACAACTCTAGATGTTGTTGTAGAAAATATTCACCTTCCCAAGTTACATCTTCACTGCTCAAGTTATTCCACTTGATCAGATATTCCCTAATCTGTCTAGTTCTCAACCTCTTAGTATGTGTTTAGGTGATATTCTCTAGGTCTAAAATGACCCATCCTTCTTTATCTAGTTTTGGGAGCTATGTCTGGGCTGAAACTTTCTATCCAATGACCTTCTTGAAATAGGAAACATGAAATACTAGGTGTATGTGAGATGAATGAGGTAACTCGAGCTTGTAAGCCACACTTCCAATTTTCTACAAAACCTGATAAGGGCCATAATACTTAGTAGCAACTTTAATGTCCTTTTTCTATTGCTTTAAGGACATCTACTTATAAGGTTGTAAATGTACAAATACCCAGTCACCCACCTCATAATTTTTCTCACTATGGTGTTGATATGCTTGTTACTTCATCCTATTTTGTGCCAAGGCCAAATTCTCTCTCAAACTAGCCAAAACCTCTTATTGATGTTGAATGTGCTCTTCCACATCTTGAACCTTGGTTTTCACCTTTAATGAAGAAGTGATGGAAGGTGGATGGTAACCATATAGTGATAGGAATGGACACATTTTAGAATATGTATGGAAAGATGTGTTATACCATCATTATATAAGTGGTAGCCATTTGACCCAATGTTCTTGTCTATTTGATATAAAACAATGGAGATAACCCTTTAAACATTTGTTAACCACTTCTATTTGTCTATTAGATTGGGGGTGGTAAGATGAGCTATGAGCTAGCTAAGTACCCAAATAATAAAATAGTTTAGTCCAAAAATTACAAGTGAAAATAGGATCATGATCACTTATAATTATTTTTGGGGTTCCATGTAATTTTAGAACTGCCTCCAGAAAAATAACTACTACTGTACTTGCTAAAAATGGGTGTGAGAGAGCACAAAAATGGGTATATTTTGTAAGCCTATCAACAATGACCAAAATAACATTCTTGGCTTCATAACAAGGCAACCTTGTGCTGAAATCCATAGAATCCTCCTCCCACCTTTGAATAGGAATTACTAATGGTTCTAATAGACCTGAGGTCTTAACTATTTCACCTTTATTCTATTGGCATATCTAGCATTTTGCCACAAATTTTTTTACATATCCTATGATTCCTTCCCAAAATAATTCTTTCTTAATTCTATGATAAGTTTTCAATAACCTTGAGTGTCCCCCAATTGGAGATGCATGCATCTCCAAAATAATCTTAGGCTTAAGCTCTTAATCTTTGCACAAGTATAACCTACCCTTATACCATAGGACATTACCTTTCCATTAAAAAATTTCAGAGGCTAAAGTACCTTGCTAGAGTTTCTAAATCAAAACATATGTATCCTTATCTTACTCCTATTCTAACTTGGCTTCATCCACCCAATCTACTTGCAACATGGACATTACACAGAGTAATGCTTCTATGGATGTATCCCATCTAGATAGTGCATCTGCTACTACATTATCTTTACCCTTCTTGTATATTATTTCAAAATCATAACCCAACATTTTGGTTACCCACTTTTGTTGTTCTTAAAATGATAATCTTTGATCCAAAAAATATTTGAGACTATCATGATCCATTTTCAGCTTAAAGTGTCAACCCATCAGATAGGGCCTACATTGTTTAACTTCATGAAGAATAGCCATCATTTATTTGTCATAGATAGGTTTTTATATATTCTTACCTTTGAATTGATGAATATCAAATGCAATGGGTCTTCCTTCCTACACTAATACTACTCCCAACCTAGATGCAAAAGCATCACATTCAATAGTGAATATCTTTGAGAAGTCTGGAGTAGCCAAAATTGGAGTGGTGCACATAGCTACTTTATTTTTCTCAAATGCTTTTGTAGTGGCATCATTACAATGGAAAGAATACTTCTTTAGCAATGTAGTGCACGAAGCCACTATTCTACCATAACCTTTCACAAATCTTTGGTAGTAACTTGTTAGTCATAAGAACCCTCAGAGGTTTTTCAAAGTTTTTGGCATGGGGCTAAAAATAGATGGGTGGTCATCAAGAATCATTTGTAGATCAAGATGTGTAGATGCTTGTGTGGGTTGAAATTTTATGGAATATAATCATGCAATAATTCCCTCTTCCCCCTTTTTTATCATCTTGGTCATCTGATGTGAACTAATCAATTATGGATATTTTGCCTGTAATCCATGTAGTTAAATTTTCCTACCTTTAGAATAAAAGTGCACGAATAGTTCCTAGAAGTTCATCTCAATGGTACCCAATGTTGTTAGCCATTGGACTCCAAAAATAATGTTTGTGATACCCATGGGAATAGTAAACATAGGATAATTGAGATTGTACTCACCCATAACAAGATTAATACTATGGCATTTGCCCATCATCTACAATCATGACCTAAAATTCTAGTGCTGGGTAGATGAAATAGTTCAATCAAGTGGCCAACTTATGGTTAATGAAGTAATGTGTTCTCCCTAAATCAATCAACACTGTCACCTTCTATTTCTTGAGGAAACCCACCACCTTAATAGTTTATGGAGTGTTAATACCTACAAGTGCATGACAAGAGATTATAGGTTGGGAATCTTTAAGTACCTCCTCTATCTCTTCCTCATCATCATTAGAGGCATCATATTCTTATTAATCTTCATTAGATACCTCAATATAGATTAAATTTTTCTCAACACATATATGTCCTTTGCTCCACTTACTATCACAACTAAAACATAATCCTTTTGCATGCTTATCTTCAATTTGTTGAGGGGTCAATCTGATAGGTGAAGGAAATGTTGGTGTCAATATGCTATGATATTTGAAGTGAGAAAATAGATACTTCTTGTTGGCTATGGATTTTTCCTTAGCTCTACATGCCATGATAATATAATAAAAAATTTTAAGTGGATTAAACATGCATACTTCATGTTAAATGTGGTCCTTAAGTCCACCCAAAAATAGGTCATTCAAGTTTTCCTCAAAAATTATCTCCACACATAAGGATAGGTTATGAAAATGAATAATATAATACTTGATAAAGCCAGTCTATCACAATTTTTCTAGTTGGGTGATGTAATTATCTATCACACTATTGCCATAGTGTAATTGTAGCTCTTGTATAAAAACTGATTAGGTGACACTAAGAGTCATCTTTTTCTTTTAAACACACAACCATCGATACCAAATGAATTTATTAGGTTCAAGATACAAGGATGCCATGGTAACCTTCTTTCCACCTAGGATCTAATGCAAATTTAAAAACTTCTCCATTTGGTTGATCTAATTGAGTGGATCTTTTCCATCAAATTTGCACATATCCACCTTTGATAATAGGTTCCTCTATGGAAATGTACTTGGATTTAAAGTAGACTGGTTGAGAGAACCACCCTAGTGGGGTTGTAAAATAGTGATAGCTAGATGATTTGAATAATTATTTTTCAAATCCATCATGATATATATGAAATTATCTTTTATGGATTTCATATTATATTGTATATGTTGCACCTCACTTTGAATACCTTACACACTATAGTCAAGCTAGCTCACTTTGTGATCTATGTCAAAGAACCCTAGTATAAAGGATATAGTACATCCCCCTTCTAACTCCATATCTTATTTTTAAGGAGTTTTACCTAGTTTTTTATCACCCTTTCCTTGGTCCCAAGTTTGTGGACTTGCCATAAAAGGGCTTTACAATGTCAACCCTGATTGGCACTTTTGACCCAACTTTGACCAATCAATTTTGGAATTATGTTAGCCTCAAATCAAAAAATACAAAGAACATACCCTACCCAAAATTTCCCAAGATTTCCAAAAATTTAAATAACTTAGAAAAGTTCTTTTAATTCCGCATTATAGAGAAATTTTATGAAAAAACCTAAAATGGTGATAACTTTTGTAAAATAGATCCAAATGAGATTAAATTTTAGTGGAAGCTTAATTTAATAAATTATCATCTTTATTAAAAAAAAAAAAAAAATTCACAACAATTTTTTATATATATCCAAATTTAAACACATAGGGTTTTGCCCACAAGATTGTCCAAATCGCAGCTTTGATACCACTTTTAATGAAATTATTTCAACAATAAAGTAAAAAAGCAAAAATAGATCCCAATATGATTGAAATATATTAGAATATATGATAATAGACAAGCCACTTCGAGGGGGAAACCTCCACAAGTTTTAATAAGAGCAAAATTCACAATATGATGATAAACAATTACCCACTACTTCCTATATATAGTCTATCTAGGCCATGGTTACTCCATAGGATGACCTAATAAACAAATGAATGCATAGATAAATGTGATATAGCATAAAATAGGGATAATTAAGACACAAGTTAGATATTCCTATCCTAATACATGTGATAGGTTAGGGGCATAGCACAACCCCTTTGAAATGAACTTTGAATGGGCTTTTATATATATATATATATATATATATCTATTAGTCATGTGTTGAATGAATTCATGTTAGGCAAACAAAATGAAGGATAATAAATATAACAAAATAACCATTAGAGATCAAAATGAAACTGGATAGGAGTACTAAAATAGGATAACCTATAGTTTAGTGCTATAGTCCAAGTTGGTCACTCATGTCTTATAGGTACAAGACCTGGGTGGATAGGATTAGCTTGGGAATTGTTTCTTGACTGAAGTGGAATAATTATTTAGAAAGTTAGGATGATTATAATGTTGGAAATATTTTCATTGATGTCAAAGGTCTAGTATTATTGGTGATAAAGGCCCCATTATATTTAATGTTGTTTATAATAGATTTATCTTGGCTAATGTGACTTAATATCTATTTAATATTAACTAATATAGTTCTGGTTGCATATGAGACAAAAGAAGGGCCCATGGAGAAGTAAAAGAGCCATGGGATAATGATAAAAGAAGGATGGGACACATTTTCCCATGAAGAGTCATCTTTGGGAATTCCAAGAGTCACCAAGTGAAGACAAAAGAGGAAGGACACAATTTCTCATGAAGGACACTTTAAGGAATACGAAAATTCACCAAGATGAGGATAAAAGAGGGAAGGACATTTTTGATCATGAAGGGTCACCACATGACTTTTTAGAGGCTTGAATATGAAGGGTCATACAATTTTGGTTCCATTTTCCATGAGGATTTAAGGGTCACAAAGGGGGAAAGCCAAAGGTCATTTGGAAAGCTATAAATAAAGGCTTGAGAAGCCATTTATAATAAGAGAGATAGAGGTTGATTTGATATTGTAATATCTAGCTTAGAAGACCAATTGTGAGAGATGAATATGTTTTGTATTTGTTATATCTAGCTTAGAAGAGCAAAGGTGAGAGGAAAGAGATGTTGTATTGATCTATCATTTATTGAGATAGCAACATTAAGAGATAGGTGTGTGGTATACACAAAGGGGTTGGTGCTTCTATGGGTTGGTGCTCATGAATTGTTGATGGGTTGGTACTCAGAAAAGGGGTATGGTGCTCTTGTGGGTTGGTGCTCATGAATTGTTGCTGGGTTGGTGCTTAGTAAAGGGGTTGGTGCTCTTGTGGGTTGGTGCTCAACAAAGGGGTGTAGTGATCCTATGGGTTGGTGCTCAAGAATAGTTGTTGGGTTGGTGCTCTTGCAAGCTTGGCTTGAGAATATTGTTAGGGTTGGTTCTCATTCATATACTTTAGATTGTTCTTCATAGTTTTTTCCACATTGTGTTTCCATGTTATATCTGGTGTCTCTCTCTATCTTGTGTGGTGTTTATTGTTTGAGTTTTATTACATATCTTAATGTTTGATTATGTGAAATTTGGTTAACAAAAATATTTATAAGATATATGATATACTGATTCAACCCCCCTCTCAATATATCTGATGCTTAACAATTGGTATCAGAGCAGGTTCCTTTTTGAAAAGTTTTACAGCTTGAAGGTAGATCGGGAAAGCACGATGGCTAGGTCATAGGAAGGATTTTATACAAATAAGGCACCTTTGTTTGATGGGATTAATTATGCTTTTTAGAGCATGAGAATGAAGGTTTATTTGATGGCCCTTGGATTTGACATATGGAAAGTAGTGGTGGAGGAATATGAAGAGCCATAGACATTTTTAATTACTCCAGTAGAAAAGAAGGAAAGTGAATGTAATGTTAAAGCTTCAAATTATATTTTATGTGGTTTATGTGAATCTAAATTTATTGAAGTTATGTAATGTAAATCTACTCATGAAACTTGGATAAAACTTGAGAATATTTACTAAGGTGATGGAAAGGTTCAGCAAGCTAAGCTATAGATTTTTAGAAGGTAGTTTGAAAGTTTGAAGATGGAAGAAGAAGAAGATATAACAAGTTATCTTTTTTGAGTTGATCAAATTGTAATTCAGATTCAAGGTCTTGGAGAAACATTGGATGAGTCAACGGTGGTGAAAAAGGTTTTGAGATCTCTACCAATGAGATATGATGCAAAGGTTTTAGCAATCAAGGAGATGAAGAATTTAGCCAAGCTAAAGATGGATGAGCTTCATGGTATTCTCACAGCATATGAGATGCGGATAGAACAAGATAAACCCTCAAAGAGAGAAGTATCTCTCAAGACATAAAAGAAGGAGAAATTTAAGATTCAAGAATCAAGTGATAGTTCCAGTGATGATGAAGATGATAATGGAGCACTTTTCATTTGTAAGCCGAAAAGAGGAATAGGAAAATATCAAGGAAAATCACCTTTAAATGTTTTAATTGTGGAAAGATTAGACATTTTTTAGCTAGATGCCTAGATAAGGTTAATGATGATGAATAAGAAAAGCCTACATAAAATAAGAATTTCAAAGGCAAATCTAAGAAGGGATTTGAGAAGAAGAGCCTGTATTCTAAGGATCCTAGCTCAGGCGAAGATAGTGGAGTCAGTGATTCAGAAGAAGAAGAGATTCTATTCATGGCCATACATGAAGATGATCAAGAAGAAGAAGAGGAGGAAGTTGAAATTAATATGGAAGGAGAACTCATTTGTGCCTTAGAAGAGTTACAAGCTGTTTAGAACAAGAATTGAAGATTAAAGTGCTAGATTGAGAAAAATGAACAAGAGTCAAAGGAAATGATTGAAGATCTACAAGCACACTTTGAATAAGCTAAGAAGAATGAAGAACACCTCACATCATAGTTGGAAATAGCAAGAAAATAATGTCAAAGGTATGTTACTAAAATTTCTCTCTAAAATAAGATATTAAGAAATCAGTCAGTGATAAAGTAGTCAGTGATGCAAAATTTGAAGATAACACTAGCATGCTGAATAAGACATTGGAAAGTCAAAAATAAAATTTAGATAAGAGAGGGATCAGATTTGAAAAGAAAAAGAGCTATGTTAAAGCTCTTACAAAAGAGGAAACAAAGAGGGGAGAAGTGAAAAATATAGAGGACATTTCAAATAGAGAAGGCTACAGAGAATAAAGCTACAAAAGATAATTAGGTCAAAGATATATAGATAGGTCTTATTTTTATGGCTATTGTTTTTATTATAATGGATATGATCACAAGAAATTAGAATGTAGAAAAAGAGCTAACAATTTTAGAAATAAGGAGAAGAAAAGTCAAGGAGAGTCAAGTAAAAGCCACAACTATTTTGCTCCTTTATCAAGCTTTGATGAAGAGACCATAGTATGCTACAAGTGAAATAACTTCAGACACATAGCTTGGTATTGTTGAAGTGTGTTTGAGTCAGTCAAGAAGGATCAGAGTTTTAAAGCTCCATTCATCAATAAGAAGGCTCAGACATGTTCATGGTAGAAGAAACAACCTAAAGATTCTATGATGGTCCAGATAGCTCTGCATGTAAGAGGTAAAGATCAGCCATGGTTAATTTATAGCAGATGTTTGAGGTATATGACAAGTGATAAAAGTAAGTTCGCAACTCTAAATAAGATCAATGATGGTATAGTGAGATTTAGAGATAAAACCACTGCCAAGATAGATGGAAAAGGTACTTTAAGTTTAGATTATGGTATAGCTAAGAATAAGAATTTTTTATATGTAAAAGGTCTTAAGCATAATCTATTGAGTGTTAGTCAAATATGTGAAAGTTTCATAAAGAAGGTTGTGAGATTAGAAGAAAAGATTCAAATGAGTTGATTTTAGATGCACAAAGGATAGGGAATAATGTATATGTTTTGTCAGATATCTTCTCAAAGGCACAATCAAAGGATACATTCAAAGATTAGTGAGAGGATTTGGTAATAATTTCTATTACTTCCATCCATTGATGTTCAATATCAGTTGAGGGGGAACTAAGTGTTAACTCTAGGTAGGCCCTTTTTCATTGATGTTAAAGGGGGAGAATAATAGGTATAGGTATAGGTGTAGAAAATAGGTACAGAGAATAGGTACATGTTTCTATAGTAAGGGGGAGTTATTATATGTTTTTAGATGATAGTATGTGCAGGTGATAAGATGTGGTAGTTTCAAGATTGAGGTTTCCATCAATGACAAAGGGGCAGATTGTTGGAAATATTATCATTAATGTCAAAGGTATAGCATTATTGGTAATAAAGTCCCCATTCCATTTAATGTTGTTTGTAATAGATTTATCTTGGCTAATGTGAGTTAATATTTATTTAATATTAATGAATATATTTTTGGTTACATATGAAACAAAAAAAGGGCCCATGGAGAAGTCAAAGAGCCATAGGAAAAAGACAAAAGAAGGATGGGACACATTTTCCCATAAAGAGTCATCTTGGGGAATTTCAAGAGTCACCAAGTGAAGACAAAAGAGGAAGGGCACAATTTCTCATGAAGAGACACTTTAAGGAATATGAAAAGTCACCAAGATGAGGACAAAAGAGTGAAGGATGGTTTTGATCAGGAAGGGTCACCACATGACTTTTCAAAGGCTTGAATATGAAGGGTCATACAATTTTGGTGCCATTTTCCATGAGTATTGAAGGGTCACAAAGGGGGAAGGCAAAAGTTCATTTGGAAAGCTATAAATAAAGGCTTGAGAAGCCATTTGTAATAAGAGAGATAGAGGTTGATTTGATATTATAATATCTAGCTTAAAGGAGCAATTGTGAGAGATGAATATGTTTTGTATTTGTTATATCTATCTTAGAAGATCAAAGGTGAGAGACAGGAAAGAGATGTATTGATCTATCATTTGTTGAGATAGCAACATTGAGAGATAGGTGTGTGGTATACACAAAGCGGTTGGTGCTCTTGTGGGTTGGTGCTCATGAATTGTTGCTGGGTTGGTGCTCATGAATTGTTGCTAGGTTGGTGTTCGGCAAAGGGGTTGGTGATCTTGTGGGTTGGTGCTCACGAATAGTAGCTAGGTTGGTGCTTGGCAAAGGGATGTGGTGCTCCTATGGGTTGGTGCTCATGAATAGTGGTTGGGTTAGTACTCAGCAAAGGTGTTGGTGTTCCTGCAAGTTTGGCTTGAAAATATTGTTTGGGTTGGTGCTCATTCATATACTTGAGATTGTTCTCTATGATTATTCCCACATTAGGTTTCCACATTATATCTGGTGTGTCTCTCTATCTTGTGTGGTGTTTATTGTTTGATTTTTATTACATATATTTAATGTTTGATTAAGTGAAATTTTGTTAAGGAAAAGATCTATATAATATATGATATACTAATTCACCCCCCGCTCTCAGTATATCCCATGCTTAACATATAAATAAGAAAAAAAGGTGTCTATAAGGGTCATGAAATAATAAAATAGGGACCTATGGGTTAGATGTCATAAGCCACACTCATGCTATCAATTTTAACATTTTATATGACTACATTTTCCCCTCATTTGTTCGAGTGATGTAGTAAAGCAAAATATTAGGATAAAGGAAAAGTAGAAAGCATACCTGAACTTATCTGCAAGTATGAAGCCCATGAAGCTATGTGATGTTGGGTGTGCATAGAGAGAACACATCAAGATATGTAAATCTATAAAAAAAGGTTAGGAGTAGATCATTTATTATTAGATATGTTATGTCTAAAGTAAAAATGTACAAAATATAGGTAAAAAAGAGATGAAGAGAAAGGACTGGATACACCTCACTAGGTACATGAACTTTTCTGATGTTTGTTATGTGCTATATGATGTTGTACCATGAGTACTATCATGAATTAATTTGAGTGTTTAATTCCTTGAGAGTATCTCAAGAATGCAAAGGCTAACCCTTTGGCTCCATCATCTCCCACTAAGTGAAAACATGTGACATGCATGTGTTAACAAATTTTTGGACTATGTGTCCAATCCCTCTAAGTATGTGGCTCAATAATATAAAGGATAGATAGTAATTTCACTCCATTATTTCACAGTAAGTGAAGCTATGTGATCATGGATATGTTAATCAATGTTTGGACTATGTTTTTAATCCCTCTAAGTAGGTGGTTCAAGAATATAAAGGCTATCTAGTCCTTTGGTTCCATCATTTCCCCATGAAGTGAAGCTATAAATTGATACTAGTATGAAATCTGTGTCATATGAGATGGTTCTTGAATCCCATGAATGTTCTGTAATCTGATAACATGGCATGGATAGATGAATGTGTGATAGAAACTAGGCCACTCTTGGCCACTTGAAAAAAAGTTAGAGATTAGGCTTGTATGAAAGCCACTCTAAAAATGGGTAATAGGCTTATGT
Source organism: Torreya grandis (assembly GCA_037957365.1). Classification (NCBI taxonomy): domain Eukaryota; kingdom Viridiplantae; phylum Streptophyta; class Pinopsida; order Cupressales; family Taxaceae; genus Torreya; species Torreya grandis. Next base: position 26,030 of record JARHVA010008387.1, on the reverse strand, counting down.
GGAAGCCATTAGGGAATTATTCCAACTACTTGAAAATGGAATAAGGCATGTAACTATTGAGAATACTTGGGTAATGCCATAAACTATAAAGAAGAGAAATAAAATGTGTCATGCACTTTGCCCCTAATCACTGGTGTTTGTAAAATCGATTATGATCTAAAAGTTATAACAACTATCATATCTAAAATTGGAAGTGAGATCCATCATGTTGTACATTATTCCCACTATATATATATATATACATATATATATTCTATAAGAAAAAAATATACTAAAACTATTGATTCTAGAATGAATTATTACTTATGAAACTATAACTGGTCTTACCTTTCTTTATGTTTCTATAAAATCTATTTTTCTTTCTATTTAGATAGGAGAATCAAAATAGGACACTCTACTATCTGATGTTATAGTCCAAACTTGGTGCTCTTGTCCTATGTTGATTCTAAATAATATTCTATAATTTTCACTACCTATCTGGTATGGTCTGCCTAGTTTGAAGTTTGAATTCTACTTTGGATGTTCTAATCTCTATGACAAAAACCCCTATTTATTTCCCCCTATCTTGAGGGTAGGAATGAAGACCATACAATGACTATCCTTAGAAGAAATAATCCTACAAGTGTGGTATGCCATGAAAATACATGATATAATAATAATAATAATAATAATAATAATAATAATAATAATAACAATAATAATAATAATAATAATAATAATAATAATAATAATAATAATAATAATAATATCTCAAGATATATCATGGTTTGTATGCAAGATTGTTAGATCAATAGGGGCATGCTTAGATAGATATAACAATGTAATAACATGTGCAATATAATGAGCTTGAACTAGAAGTCAGGTTAATTTCTAGTTATCAATGAGGGATGGAGCATGATTTTTATCATGAAATATAAGAAATAAAGATAATGTATGATGTGGATAATGGCATTGAAAATAGTTGAGAAGCAATCAAGAAACAAGCACATAAGGCAAGAAGTAAGAAGCATACAGTAGTGGCCAAGGGGCTAAGCAAACAAAGAACATGGGTACATGTCACTTAAACTAGAAAGAAATAATACAAGGCATGTTCAAATGCCACATACACATACAATTGAAACAAGAAAGGTTGGCACAAGGGCCATAAGAATATAGAAGAGTACAAGCAAAGGACATTGGCAAATGTCCTAATGCACACGCAAGACATAAAATAGTAAATGAGAAATATATCACATCTAACTACATAAATCAAGGAGGGAAAGAATGTAAATGATGGAATTATAATCATATCTAACTAATCAAATAAATAAATGAAAATATGCAAGAGTTGGAGTACAAGAATAAGTATATTCTAAGAAATACAAAAGTTTTATATACTAGTGAATATTGATAAAGTAATCTATGTAAGATAGTAAGTAATTTATATCAACATGATAAATAGAGTGTGTGGTGTAGGAATGACATAACCTAGATGGTGTAGTCATGTAGAACATGCCTCCAATAGGTAGATGTATTGATGCATGTATCAAATGTAGAAGTAGGATTCCCCCTTAATGGGTAAAATGAAGCAATGAAAATCTTAGTATCACTACACACACTGAAAGAAGATCAAGTGAAGAATGGTAATGTAGATTAATAGACAAAAAATAGCATATAACAATAGAATGTAAGTTTAACATGGTATTAGAAATGTAAATCATGGATAATGCATAAAACTAAATTTTTTTTGGTGTTTTGATTTGTTCGAATGTTTTTGTATTTTGAAAATTTGTATTATTTTTGGATTTTTATATATTTTAATGTTTTTGGTATTTTGGTATATTTGTTATGTACAATCAATCATAAGAAAATTATGTAAAAAAATTTAAAAGAAGCTATGTACAAGAAATAATGAGAAACTATATACAAGTAATACTTTAAAAAATGATTCTAAACTGATGAGTCTCATGGGAGACTCCTTATTATGGTGTCAAGTATTGAGGAGAGGGATCATACGTAATCATGACGCATGATGGAGAGGCTAAGACTATAACTCTATAAGTTATGTATGTTATAAATACTCTAAAATATCTGATGTAGAAATTAATTTTGGGTTCCCCCTTTAAATTTGAGAAGTGGATTCAACTATAGGGCTCTTAGGGACCCATATGGTAGTAAGAGAAGATCTATGAACATGTGATCTATGTGTAGAGGCATGAGACATCAATGACATTTCCTTAGGTGTGATTACTATAGCTAGAAACTATCTAGAATCCTAACATTATTTTTTCTCTAAAAGATGCCTCCATGGAGGTTTATGAACTCTCTCAGTTGGCAAGGAAAGCCTTAAACATGTCTAAATTTTAATTGAAGGAAGAACTATAACTGGTAGAGAAGCTAAAACTAGTGATTATAGAGAAGTAGATGGATTTGAAGTGGGGATTGGTAACTCATATGGAACTCCACCAACTATAATAACCTAAGTATCATGAATTAATTTCATGCATCTATGAATTGTAGGTCTTTCTCAAAGTTTCTATATCGATGGTCGACCAAGCAACATATCAAAGACTCCTACATTAGGGAATATAGTAAATAGTGTGGCCATGTGTATAGATCTAACTTATATATGAAGTACAATATCACCTAATAAACTCTATAAATTCTCACTAAATCCATTGATAACTATGTCCATCAGGGTGATATCCTACTCTAAATATCTTGAATTCTGTAGTAATGTCATAGTTCACATGTTCACACTAGATACATTGTCTATGAGAAAATTGTATATAGAATGATTATGATTGTAATATTTAATAAAAATTGCATGAAAATACAAATAAACCTCAAATATCTCCTACTCTAAGAAGGAGATCAAAGGTCTAGCTATAACTCTAAAATTGTACACACCAATCATGTTACATAAAAGATGTGACTCAATTGAAGATGCCATGTATGTTGTTGGTGGTATATGTGCATGATATGTATGGTGAACACCTAATATGTCCCCTTTTTCTTGTTTATAATGCTATGGAAAAAGATCTAACAAATCTTTTAAATCCTTGTCTTGTGTTTGTTTTTCCTACAAAGGCTCAACTAAAGTGCCAAGATCAATAACATTTTCATCTATCAAGTCCTATATCTTGTGTTTTAAATTGATGCATCTATTTTTTATGTGGCTTGGTGATCTATTAAAATAAAAAAATGCATTCTAATCATATCCCCATAAAAGAGGATTTTTTGGATCAACTTCCTGAATAGATGGGAGAGATATGATATTACATTCCAAAATCTATTATAAAACTTTGGTTGGAGAAAATGGTAGATTGGTAAAGTTTCAATGAGGAGGTGATGATAAAACAACTCACAAAGGGGGAACTAAATTTGCATTGATTTTAGGTTGATTAGAACATTTGTTATCATTGACCTAGACTTTGTATGGACTTTTTTGTTATTCTTGTTTGTTTTTTTTGATATATTTGTGTACTTGAGTTTGCCCATTGAAATTAATTTGACTTCCCTTTCCTTTAGTGTATGACATAACTCAGTGAAGGAATAGAATATCTTAAAAATTATTGATTCATGGAAAACTGGTAAAAGACTTTATTTGAAGAGATCTTGTAACTCTTGACCAACCATGGGGCTAGTCATTTTAGCCAAGATAGTCTTATATTGAAGAACATAATCCATGAGATGCTCATTTGACCTTTGTTTCTATTTTTTAACTTTGGAATATGAAACCTTATCACCAATTTTAATGCTAAAATGAGCTAGGAACATGTTAGCTAAAGGATTAAATGTGTTGATCGACTATAGAACTATTGTAAAGCATAATCCTTTAGACTCCATAGAAATAACTTGGCTAGTAGCTAGTCATTTGGTACATATTCCAAGCATGCTACATGGAAAGATCTCAAGTGTGTCTCTAGATCACCGTTAACATCATATAGAGTGAGCCTGGGTTGAACAAAACTTGATGGCAAGGGTGTAGAATAAATATGACATGCTAATGGTGTATGTAATAAAGTAAATTAATCCAAGGCCTATGTAGGTCTAGAGACACTTTGCTCAAGATGTAACACCTTGGATTGAAGATATTTTATCTATTGTACAAGGGTGACCACATTAAAAGATAAATATATAATAACTATAACTAGTGGTACCTCATAGGAAGGTTGAGATGCTATAGGGGTTGTTGAGACATAGTTTCCCCATAGTGTCATTTTTAACTTGTTGCTCTGAAGGAATGGAAGACTCAAATTGCTTAACATTTTTAATTTCCATGATATATTGTAAGATAAGAGTATTACCTTAGGGATATTCCTTGAATATTTCTCTAAAAATTTGTAGAATAAATTATTTGTTGATGACAACATCATTATCAACAATAGGTGGAAGTAGATCAATAACTCAATGTGGTGGGTCATGAACATCGATGTTTGTATCATCATTTTTATTGTCATATTGTTCATTATAAAAGTTATCTTCATGGAAATTAGTATAACTTGGATGTGTAGGATCTATAACAGGAAGATTATCTAGTTGTTTATCCATGGTATATGGATGGGTTAGAGGAATCGAGGTGGATTTAGGAGGATTGCCACTAAGTTTTACACTTCATCTCAAAGGAAGAGATGAAAGGAGCTTAGCTGGTGTAAGGAAAACAACTTAAAAAAGGAAAGAGATGATGAAATAAATATAGTCTAAATATAAAACTAAAATATATATATGAATAATATGAAGCTCACAAACATGTAAGGTGATACCTCAAAAGTAATGGGACCAAATATATGCAACTAAGGTTGTGAAAATGATTGTGTGTGTGTGTGTGTGTGTGTGTGTGTGTGTGTGTGTGTGTGTGTGTGTGTGTGTGTGTGTATTAAATTACTAAGGAATTTTAAAAATTAATGTGAATTTATAATTTAAATATGCAAGTAAAAAAATTTTAAAAAATGGAAAATTTTTGATTTAAAGGGACCTAGTATATTCATAAATGGTTTGGAAGAAAATGATTTTTTTAAATTACTATATAATTTTAAAAATAAATGTGAATTTATGATTTAAATATGTAGTTAAAAAATTATAAAAATATTAGAAAAATTCTTATTTGAATGGACCTAGTCAAATCAATTATGGTTTGAAAGAAAATGCTTTTTATTTAAATTACTAAGTAATTTTGAAAATTAATGTGGATTTATGATTTAAATATAATGGTTAAAAATAAAAAAAATTAGGAAGTTTACTTAGGGTTTCTAAGGTTTTTATGCGCAAATAAAGTAAGTCGGGTTCACCAAATTATTTAATAATTTTGAGAATATTGGAGTCTTATTCCTTATTTAGTTACAGGTCTAAATTGGTTAAATTAGTAAATAATTTTTTATTAATTTAACCACTAATTTTTATTATTTATTTGTATTTTTAACCTTTCTTTAAATATTAATAAATATGTAAAAAATAAGACTTAGCTTAAAATGAATTGAAATAGCTATTGTAGGGTTTGATATTGGTTATGCAAGATTGGGATAGTGTCACAAATCTAGATCTAGATTTTGTTCTGTGAAAAGATGGGAGATAAAAATATGACACCCTAGGGTCTAATGTTATTGTCTAATTTTTCCACTATTGTCCAAAATACTCATAGAGACCTAATTTTTTGAGTTTTGTTCATTGTCCTTATGTGAGCCTGCCTGTGAAATTTTGACTACTAAAAGTCTACAAAACTCCTTGTAGATATGATATAATATTTAAACCATAGACTTGATTGTGCTTTGATAAACCTTGAGAAATAAGGGGAGGGTTAGTGTGTGTAAGATGAAATTAATGTGTATCCACACCCCTTGTGTGGGTACATTGCATATATATCAATACTCTAAAGAGGGATCAAGCCATATGTAGCTATCCCACTTAATGTGCATTGTGTAATACTTTAATGTAGATGAAAAAATGATAAATTGGATGTGTTTGAGGTGGTTAGGGACTGATGTAAATATTTGGATATGCTTTTAGCTATATTGGATGGCTATATGTAGAGAATAGGGAAATTTACCTCAATGGTTTTGCTTATATCCTTGCTTGTTTTTTAATATTTGAGAACCCCTTATAAATGAATTTTTAATGGGATTTTATATAGATCTATTGGTTATGGGTCAAATGTATTTGTGCTAGGCTAACAAGATGAAAGATAGGAATGGGAAGGAGTAACCATTGGAGCTCAAAGTGGAATTAGACAGGATCACTAAAATAAGACACCTTAGGGTCTGATGTTATTATCCAAGTTAGGTGCTCCTATCCTATATGTGTGAGACCTAGGGGAATAGGATTTGCTTCGAAAATGTTACCTGGATGAGGCAGAATAACCATTTGGAAAGATCGAGATGACTAGGAATAAGAAAAAAAGTGTTTAGAAGGGTCATAAAAGTAGGCAAGAGGGATCTATGGGTTGGGTGTCACAAGCCACACTCAAGCTACCAATTTTGACATTTTATATGACTACATTGATCCATACAACTGCAAGACACCCTTATTATTAATCTCAATTTCAAGGCCCAAATTATTAGCTATCTACTTTGGCATCACAGAGCTATTAGCCCCACTATTTATGGTCCAATTATGTACCAAAAAATCTCTAATAATCATAAAAATATAAAATGGAGAAAGCTTGTCAACTTTGGTTGGTTTTCTCTCATTAGTTTTGGTTGTATTTTTGAAGATTGTATCTTTTGTCTTAATCAATTTTTTTGAAAGGTTGAGTTTAGATAAATCTTCTCAAAGCATGTCCATTTGACCAGGGATGGATAATGTATCCTCATTTTAATACTCACATGAGCCTTCTTCATATAATATATAATTTTTATAAGAGAGCCACCAATATTTGAATTTCCCTTAGGAAATGCAACATTATTTTGGTCTTTTATGGTTTGAGGTATGAAGGTAATCTTTATATTGTCAATATTATGAGTATCTTAGGCTTTAAATTCTGAAGTAGGTTCTTTTTCCCCTTTACACATAGATGGATTCATGAATGGATTATTGTCTACCTATTGAGCCTCTTCAACTGATCTTCTCTTAGATTTAGTGTTAGTTTTTATGGAAGTATCAACTATACTCATTCATCCCAACTAATTAAATACATAAAAAACTTACTTTTGCTAGTTTACCAACATGACATCTTGTTGAACATGCTCTCCACTAGATCTTCCTTGATTAAAAAATTTAGCTTGTGTCATAGAGGTATTTTCCATATTTTATTCCATAAAGGCTTGAATAAACATCTCAATCTGATTGGTAGGTTTATAATGAGGCTAACCCCATTGTAAATACCAATCATGGATAAGGTTATTTTGAATAGGTATTAGAGATATAGAGGTGGAGGAAGGATTTGGATTAAAATTGCTATATGGTCTAGCATTAGTAGTCTATCCTTGTCCTTAAGAGTTGGCTTGAAAAGGTATCCTATTATTCTTATATGGTTCTTGATATGGAGGCCTATTATTAAAAAAATTATGGTAAGGTGCTTGATATGTCCTATTATGAGCCTAAAACCTTTCAAGAGTAACCATATTATATACATGGGCTTTGACCAGACACTACAGCTTTTACATTTAACTATCTTGATCAGGGACAATTTGTTCATAACCAATTATTGTGAGAATAGTAGCAAGATTTGGTATAGGGGGATATATATCAGGAAATAATGGCCTAGGGTGTATTGGATAAATGTTTCCATCTTGAATAAGTTTATTTTTATCCTTGATTTGGTAAGGTTTCTCCTCCCATAGATTGTATCATTATAGCTATGTCACTATTTAAGTCCCTAAGATAGTATAGGAAGGCATAATTTTTAATGGGTCTCAAAATATTTTGGATCTAACCCCACATTTTTTGAAATCTATAACTGAAATCTTGCATAAACTCTTGTGGATTTATATTGACAATGGTTATTTTTTCAGCCAAATATAAGTCATCACTCTTATCCTCAAACCTATTACTTTATTTATCCCCTAATAGGTCCAATAGATCAATATAATTTTGAGACAAGGTCTTATAACAATCTATATATGTTCCCTTTAATGAAATTACTAACAATCTAATGACCACATTATCTTGAGTTATATTATGGATACTAATTTTTTTTGACATATCTATAATTTGTTCAATAAGGGTAATGGTATTTTCTCTACTAAAGTAAGGGATACTCTTAAGATATTCCATAGGAATATAATCATATCTTTGCAAATTTTAGAGGAGATCCACCATTTATGGAAACAAAAGGAAGGTTTATAGCCATCTTAATAGCTTCAGGAGAGTAGAAATGGAGTTTCCTTTTAGGAATATGGGTGTAAGGGGGAAAATGAAATAATCTCTTTCTCTTGATTGAAAATGGAGGTAACTCAAAAAAAATTAAAATAATACATTTGGAATTTGATCTATTAGTCACCTTTGACATGATATTTGGTTACCAATCTGCAACCAAGAGATGAAATATTTTTGAGTTGATAAATGTCACGTGAAAGAGGTTATTACAATTTTGAATCATCAAGACCAACATCAATATTAAACAACCTTGTTGAAATTTAGTTGAAACCTTTCAATTTAATGGATTTGAGCAAAGGTCCCACTAGGCATGCTAAACATTTTTATCACTCTAATTTTCACCCATAACAAGATTGTTTAGGCTTTCTTAATTAGGTGATAGCATGGAATCACTTATAAGTTATGGGTGGCCTAATTGGTGAAGTAAATCTTTATAAAGGGTTAGTTACTTTGATGCTTCACTTAATATTAATGACTAAGCTACTAAAATTATAAGGAAAATGGATAGAAAATAACTAAAATTAAAAAGAGAGAATGGAGGCGATGCACCAAAATACAGTCTCTCTACTTGCTTGTAATTACACTATGAAATAACAAGATTAAAACCTAATTTATACAACTTCAAAAAAACCTTTCCTACATGAGTGTTTCATATGAAGGTTATGGTAACTACAATATCCAAATTAAAGGATCAAGAGGTATAAGAAAATACACTAATGAAATTTCTAAATTAGATTTAGTATAACCATTTAACATATATCCTATGACCTGTAGAGAGATGGTTGACTCACATTGAGGTATGAATTAAGAGGATGAATGCAAGAAATTAAAAAAATATCATTGACATTTATCAACAATATTAAAAACACTAGATGCAAGATTAAAAAAGTATAACTCATCTTGAATTTATCTCTAAGTCAAATAAACAAGTATCAATTTTTATACGGCTTTGCTAAACACACTTTTAATATGACTACAATGATATATTTTCCTTATTAAAGAGATAAAATATTTATATCTTGGAGTTTGATTTGGTCCTTTCCCAATAACATGGCCATTAAAAATTAAATCATGACTGGATAAGATAGTTAAAGAAGTGAGAATATCTCCTTATGATTTCCATGGCCATGCCTACATAACTACCTACCATGTCTCCTCAACTTACAATTTCTCTTATGTCTATTTGTGGATGAATTTATTCCTATGATGAATTCATCCAAACTCTATAATCATATTATCACTTTTCTAGTTAGAGTTGAGCTACACCATGATTCACACATTGACCCATCTTTATTATGAGAATCAATCTAATTACATGGTCCATTCTCAATTTTTAACAATTAAATGAGTGGAAGAGGGAATAGAATTTGCATTAGATAGTGTCATTGTAGACACCATCAAATTATTTAGTGGTAGTTTCCATGTGTGTATTCTTCTTTCTCCTTCATTGTTTAGTCAATGTTCTAAAGTGCATTTTGACTACTCACCCTATGGTCAGTAAAGATATTTCAATCATCTCACTCACCCACTTTCTTGGGGATCTAACACACTATTTAGCTTGAAAGGATCACCTTAGGGTTGTAGAATAGTGTAATTTTTCCATGTAGAATAATCTTACTAACTCACTTAATTAGGGGATTTGAAACTATGCAAACATTTTTGAGATGTTGGGTCATCAAGATCATGATACGTGGAAGCATCTTGTTGCCCACTTTCCCATATACTTTGTATTCATATGGATGAATCTAGGATGTCATGTCATCATGATCTCAACATTTGGAAGCATCCCACCAGCCTTTTATTCTTGAGTTTTTATGGTGTGAATATTCTCTAGGTAACATATTAAAATTTGAATAAGTCCTAAAATCTTTTTTTATAAGCCTAAGGCTACTAGGAGTGTGATAGGTGGATTTGGGAAATCCTTGAAAAATAAAATAAGTGTTGAAGAAAGAAACTAAGTTGATGGTAGACCATCCTTTGGTGATGAATATAAATTTTTCCACATGGAATAATCCAAATAAATCACTACTCTTACAAATTCACTCAACTACATAGATGGTTTCAATGGACCGGGTGACTAAGATTTCACCACATGGTGTCATCTTGATAACCCACTTACTTTGGTATTTTGTTGATGAAATTTTTCCCTAGAAACATTGAAGAAAATATAAGTCTTGAATGAATTTTTAATAGGATCAAGTCTTAAAAATGTCAACACATGGCTCTTGATAAAGTTGAAGAAATGTCTAAGTGTTTTGAAATCTCTCCTTACCTTTGCAAACTTCTACCCCTAATATCAAAAACTTTTACTATTAATGAAGGAAGCAATTCATATTTTAGAGTATAGCCTATGAAACAAGGGAACACATAAGTGGAATTATAGGATCTAGAGCTGAACTTCATCCTTTGAGTGGAAGGAAGTCCTTAAACAATAGTGCATAAAAGGATTGGGAAATTTGAGTGTGATATTCATGATCTATAAATACTCTTTGTGCACTTGTATCTTAACTACTTATAGTATGGGGGACTTACGTACCTAGACCTATGCACTATTACATCACTTGGTTTTATCCCACCTAAATTGTGTGTCATGAAGGATATTAAGTAGGAATGAAAGATATGGCTCTTCAATAAAGGCATAAAAACTTAACACTTTGGCATGGAAGAATTTTAAGAAGAGAGTGCACAAGAGGAATGAATATTTGTAATTCATGTTCCTAATTTTAGAGTTACTAATCAAGATTCAACCTTTAACATTTCTACTTAAACTTTACATTTGGTATTTATGTTTAGAACACAAGTTGCACAACATCTCCTATAAATGAAAAAAGTAGACAACCTTACATAAATATTTCTTCAACATTTATATTTGTAACTTTTGTCTTGAACTTTTCACAACATCCTTCATATATATTTTTGTGAACACTTTCTCTAAAGACATAGACTTAGAATCTCTTCATGGTTTTTCTTGAAACAATTGCTCTAAACAAAATCTTCAACACACTTTTTTCAAAGAGTAAAATATTGGAGTAAACCTTTGAAGCCTTTGAAAAAATTATCATTGCAAAAGTTTTAACCTTCTTTTTGTAGAAACCCCAAACACTTTATTCATAGAATTAAATTATGAAATCCAAATTTGAATAATATGCTAAGTCCCTTTTTGTGTTTTTAGGATTTTTGCTTGGAACAAAATTTGTGACTCTTCTATACAACATTTTATCTAAAGATCAAATTATTTTAAAATATGATAAGTTTAAATACTTAGCCATTTTTATTTAATTCCAACTAGAATTGAAGAACCTTCATGCTTGCACCCAAGATTTGAAGTGAAAGTTACACTTCTATGGTGACCAAAAAAATGATCAACAATAAGCATGGTGGGAAGCATGGTAATCCATGTGGTGTATTTGGGAACCCTGACTCTGATTTGGATTATTATGTTGTTGATGTTTCTACTACTTATGATGACTATTATTATGTTGAGGAAAGGGGTTTTTATATATCTATATATCTTGACAAGAGTTAAAGGATGAAACATTATATAACTTAATTTGTCTTCTTTCTAGCATGTCTTGAATGAGATGTTATGATTGCAAACATATATTAATTTCATGCCCTTTGAATCAATGATAATCATAGTATTTATTATCCCTATACCAATCTCGTTTGATTTTAATTTCATCAAAAGGTTTTGTATTTGGGTATATACTCATATTCACAAGTATATTGTGAAATGCATTCTCAATGGCCTCTTCTAAATCAGTAAATGGTCTCTTAGTAAAGTGGTTTGTTTGAGGAGGTTGACTTTACAAAGTAACTATTTATGGTTTAGGATCCTTATATACTTATTGTGATTGTATTGTTTGAGCATGTCTAGATTCTATAACTCCATTGCCTACCATATTCCTGTTATGATTGAAAGTCATGGGATTATTTACTACATTTGCTGGATTTGGAGTAGAATGTTGGTTTTGATTATGGTTCTAACATTGAGACTAATTTTGAAACTAATATTGAATATGTGAATAGATTTTAATCATTCCTTTGTCAATTAGAACATTATCTATTTAAAAACCTTTAGTAATGACATCATCAAAGCTATATAGACATTGTAATCTAACATTAAGTACTAGTTCTTATTTCAAATTCATCTTGAATATATTTTCTAACTTAATGTTAGGAAGTGCATGTGGAAATTTAGTATCTAGTGATCTCCATCTTTTAATATATCTATCAAAGCTCTTATCTCCTCTTTTTTTTATAGTCAATATTTAAACCATAGTTAAATAATGATCAATGATATATGAAAAGTGTTTAATGAACCTTTATGACATGTCATAAATTTTTTAAACTAAACATTTTACAAGATGTGTAAATGAGTCTAAATTAGGACTTGTCAAACTTTGTAGCTGACCTCTTGATAATTAAAAAAGAAGAGTCTTAGGTGTTCTCTTGGGTCATCCTTTCCTTTATATTTGTCAAATTTTAGAATATCAAAATGAGATGGAATAGTTATTTGAAAAATAATTGATCAAAAATATATGAGCATATACGATTTATCTTGTTTTTTTTACTTGCATCATGTAATCCTGATATTACATCTTTCATAGCTTGTAATTCTTGACAAAAGATGATATTTTAGGAGGTATGTGGGGGATTATTTGACTAATAATAAATTTTTTTTTTTCAATGGGAACTATTTTTTATCAATGGGAACTACTTACCCTAACCAATTCAAATTATTATTCATATTTTTAGGATTTGATTGGTTGAGTGGAACTTGGTATTTGTTGTGATTATAAGAATTAATGAAAATGTGTTGTGTAGGAGGAAGAAATTAGTATTGATTGTCATTAGATGGTGGAATGGAAACATGTTGTTACATATGAAGAAGTTGTTTCTTTTGACTAAGGCATTGTTATTGAGGGATAATAATTTATTGCTAAGTAGAAGAGACTTATTGGACTAAAGGAAATTGTTAATGTGTATTAGAGGAAATATGAGAAAATTTTTCATTAGGGAACATGGGATTTATAAGGAACATTCTACGTCTAAATAATGTTTTTAGAGATAACTTAAACTCTATTAATATTTAGAGCAAATTTTCTCAGATGGAATTTGACTTGTAAAATTACTAGAAACATAGTGAGGATTGTGGAACATTTGTTGGATATTTCATACTAATTATAAAGAATAATTATGTGTACATTATTAAAGAGAAATAATTATTTCAACACTAGGTAATGGATCAACTAGCACATCCTATTTTCTATGTTAAAGTGGAGGATCAATAACTAGATTAATTAACAAGGAAACAAAGTCACTATTAACTTTATCAGATTATTGTAATCAGGTTTCCATCTTAGGTAAAACTTGGGAGGAAGCTACAAGTAACTCCTTCCATTTCCTAGACACATCTATAACTATGGACATTAGAAAAATTGGGGGATCATGACTAAAAGAGGGTATATCATCAATCCACTTGGTAATTTGGAAAATATTTCATGGTGGTGATATTTAATGTAAGTTTTCTAGGGAAAATCATGATGAACTTTAACATCTATCTCTCTTAAATGTAAAAATATGTCTTCTTGATTATCAAAGAAATGTTGCTCAAATTGAGTGTGAATTGAATCAAAGAGAGGTGGAATTTATTTCTATAAGTTTGGTAAACTTACACATTGTGTGGATTTATAAAATCCTCTTGTTCATGTAGAGTAGGTTGATATATGAATGGGTTAGTTTGACATCGAGTCCAATGATCCTCATAAGTGATGTTATAATCCATATTAATTTGTGTGTAATGATAAATATTAGATGTGAAATTTGGAATAAATCTAGAGTGAAAAATTAAAATTTGACATTTGAAAAATGACCATATAAAACCTTTAGATTTCAACAAAATTGGTTTGATCATAATGGAATGGTATGAAGAATAGAAGTTTCTATTAAACAAGTCTAAATTTTGTAAATGACATTATAATTAAGAAATTTAATAAAAATAATAGAATATGTACAAACTCACACATATATCATAAAATTATGAGTTTAGATAAGATAGGTGTGTTTTGACACATTTTTTTGGACATAAATTGTAGAAAGGGACATTTTGGACTTGGAATATGGATAGAATAATAATAGAATTTCACATAAAGAATGTGTGAAATGCATTTGAATAATTTTTTGAACAATAACCTAGACATAGTAATGCCTCTTTGTGTAGATGTATATAAACTATGACAAATTTTTAACACCATAATCAATTAAATAAATACTCAATCTGATGACTTTATTTTAATGATTAACATGGGTTTACTCCACATTCATTGAGTCTTTTCATATACTCTCATTGAGAGAGGATAAAATTTAAGAATCATTATATAAATTATTAAATTTATTGGGGGTGTTTTAATCCCACCCTTTTCTCAAAAAAATTTTACAAAAAATATATCTTCAGATGTGGTTACCTATGCACCCTATGCCAATGAATGTTTTGTGTCTAAAGAGTCTTAAACTAAAGTTTTCATGGGATTTATAAATGGTCTTGATATATGTCATGGTAATTGGTGATTTTAAACAATCTATCAGTTAGATTCTATCTTTGATGAGCTATTCACCAAAGTTTCTAGTACCTTCATGACCATTTCCTCGATAAGGGTCTCAATTAAGCTCCACTAGTGTAATCAGGATCTGAAGGACCACCACTTAAGATATAATGGGCATAGCCTCAATTTTTATACCACATAAAATAATGGGGGTTACTATAATTATGGGTAATGATGTCTAAGTCACCATGCCCTAGGACTCATGAGAAGGAAAATACACATTAAACACATAACCAAAGAAGAAATGAATGTATTTATTGGAGAATTAATCTTAAATTGGGTCCTTCCTAGGTTTATAGGTTTAACTTAAGTATTATCTATGTGTGAAGTTACTATATTTGTAAATGAATTTTATTCCTACCTTTATGAGGTGTCACTTATCTCCCTAATATACTTGTTGGATATAGAGTTACTTACATGTAACTTTCCCTCTACCACTTGGCACACACTTCCCTCTCTTTGTAAGGGGCTAGGACACAAGTGACAAACACTTATTGGGCTTGTAAGGTAATAATGGGATTATATGTAACTCCCATTTTGCTCCTCCACCTCTATAAAATATCCCTTTCTCTCCTCTTTTACTCACTAAGATATAGACATCTATCTCTCTTCTTATATTGTGCTCTTGATTCAATCTTGTACTTGTGGAGATTTTGGTTGCAGGCCTTCTAATAAGAACATGTGATTTTTTATTTGATATGTTTAGTTTTCCACTTTAATATTTTATTTTAACTTGTATTTTTTCTTATTTTTTCATTTTTTCAATTTCAACATTATTTATAAACATTCATAGCATAAGTCCTTTCATTTTATTAGAGCTACAACTCTTCTAACATTAAGTGTTGATATTTTTACAAGCTCTTTAAAGAGATTTTGAAGACATTATTCTAGTTTTATGTATATAACAAAAAAATTATTCCATTATTGCATTTTTTACTCTCTCATCTATGTATTTCAATCTTTTGTTTTTTATACACAACTTTCATTAAGCTTAAAGTAAAATAAAAACACTTCTTGTTTATTTTTGTGCTTATAAGCATTGTGGTTTCTAGTTTTTCTTAGGTTACTAGTTATAAATATTGCAATTCAATAAAAATAGAAACTTATATCTTTGTATGTTCATTTCTAGTCTTTTCATATGTTTTTTTCCCCTAAGATATAGGCTTTTACAAGCTTCATCATTGTATTCTCATTTTTTGCTCTTTAGTTTACACACTTCTCAGATTTTTTCAACTTTGATTAGTATGTGTCAGTGGAGTACACCTTAGTAAATATGTTTTTTACTTCATGAGGTTTATGCATTTTGCTTGTGATGTTTTTATTTACTAATAGGCTGTATTTACTTATTTGATTTAACTTTTCTCTCTCATTGAAAATTAGAAGTTTCTTTCTAAATTGGCATATTCAATATCTGCCATTTGTGCATTTATTTAAGTTAAATAAAATTCACACATTTTAATTATGTTATCAATTCAAATTTAGACACAATAAACATTTCATTTATTGTGCCAACTCTATCTTGTTCGCCCAACCTCAAGCCTTTTCTTTCCTACCTCTTGTGACATCCAACCTCCATGTGTCATGTTTTATGCATTTTTTATATAAATAATTCAAAAAAGGTTTCACTAGCAATGTCATTTTGAGTGGTGGTTATCCTTTTTGACATTTTCTTTCTCTTTAAACATTAATCCATTATAATTTTTGTACAAGTGTTTTTCCTCCTTTGGCCACGTCAAAATGACTTCTCCTAGATTTTTTTTTATAATCTTAATTCCTTACCCTGAATTTAGATAATTAAAAATAGATTATTTATTTATTAGTTTTGATTTAGTAAGTTCACCTTTAGTCCCTTTATTTTTCTTTTCAACATAAGGAAAAAAAAAAAATTGTCATGTGGAATGTTAATTCTTGTATTTATTTTTTTCAAAACATTGGTGAGTAATATATGTTAAATGCTTGGTTAAATATTTTAAAATTAACAAAAGACAAAGGAGTTTTGTTTTATCATTTTATTTCAAATCCATTCTCACATGGAAGTGGGATAAAGGGGGAAGGGGGGGGGGGGGGGGAGGGGGGCAAGCAAGGAATTATTCTTTAATTTTAAAAAGTGGATAAGAAATATTTTCCTTTAAAAGGAAAGAAAATATTTTAAGATCGATCTTAATCTAATTTGTTATTCCTTTTTCACATGGAAATATTAAGCTTCTAATTTAATCTATTTTATGCTTTAAATTATTTTTAAGTAGACTTTTTCATATCAAAAAAACTATACACAAAATTAATTTCTTTTTTGATTTACAATAGATTTAAATTTATAAGTTAAATCTCAAATTCTATTTTTTTTCACATAACTCATCTTTTAAAGTATTATTGACTATTTAAAGTTTTTATCTTGTATAATGGTGTTTAAATTAACCATGTTTTTGGATTTAAAAAATGCTTCATGTAAATTAAATTTTTAAAATGATGAAACAAATGATTTTAAGAATGAAATACACTATCAAAATGTTCAATTTATTGTTTTTAAAAATTACTTAAATGCACATATAGAGAAAGTGCAATCATTTGTTGGAACTCAAAATGAAAAAAAAAAAATCTTTTACTATTGTTAATAGCATTAATAATAATGAATCTCATTGTGATTTTGAACAAACTCAAATTCATGTGCACACCCCTACAAACCCTGATTTAAAAATTATTCATAATATGGGATATTCAGGGTGGTGCACTTGGTAAGTGTAAATATGGTATTATCAAACCTCTTTTTCCTAATTATAATAAAAATTGTAAAGGTCTAGGTTTTAATGATTATAATGCACATTTAGAATCTTATCATGTTCTACATCAAAGAACTTATAATGTAACTTCTTTTGATTATACTAATTCTAATACTCGTGCTTTGGTTAGAATTGATAAACCTTATATACATTATGGAAACCATTATAATTGCATATCTAAATGTTGTTTATTACACCCATGAAAATATTATGGTAAATCCATGCATGACACTTTCCATTGTTGTAAAATGACTAAATCTCATATCTCCAAGGATAAAATTATTTGGATTTGTAAAACATATGAATCTTCTTGAGACTTTGATATGTCCTATAATAATTATTCTAATTATTTATGTAGAATATATTTTGAAAGTGACATGTATTTTTTGTCTCCATTTTGATTAAATAAATCTCTTTTTACATTGCTTACTTCTTACTACATAGGATATGTACTTTGATTATGTTCACTAACTTATTTTCATGCAACTTTACATACTTTATGATGGAATTTGTCTTTTCTAAATTTTCCTAGTTGTACATCTAATTTTATTACATTCTGTATGTAGATTTTATTTTTGGAATATTCATTACTTAACTTGAAATATTGGTTTTAGCTTGCTTATTTAGTATATTTGTGGATCATTACCCATTTTGGTTGGTCTTTTTTCCATGCTGTATTTATCGCCTTATCAAAAAATGATTCTTGGAGATTCTTGGTGATCATACTTTCATCCTTGTGACTTGTGGCAACACCTTCTCTTCTTTATTCTTTAAACTATTGTAATTTCTATTGAAATAATTTTATATTCAAGGGGAGTATTATGTAATTTCAACTTCCTTCTTTATTTTTAAATTTTATCTCCACTTTTGTAACCCCAAATTAAGCTTAAGAAGGAACATTGGAGAATTAATCTTAATTTGGGTCCTTCCTAGGTTTATAGGATTATCCTAAGTCTTAGCTATGTGTGAATTTATTATATTTATAAATTCATTTTATTCTTACCTTTATGAGGTGTCACTCACCTTCCTAATACAGTTATTGGATTTGTATTTACTTGCATGTAACTCCCCCTATCACACTTGACACACACTTCCCTCTCTTTGTAAAGGACTATGACACAAGTGGCACACATGTATGGGTCTTTTAAGGTAATAATGGATTATATGTAACTCCCATTTTATTCCTTTATCTCTACAAAAGAGATCTTCCTCTCCTCTTTTCCTCATTAATATCTTGATATTTATCTCTCTTCTTTTTTTGTGCTATTGATTCAATCTTGTACTTGTAGATATTTTGGTTTAAAGCCTTATAATGATATCACATGATTTTTTATATGATATCTTTTATTTATCACTTTAAAATATTGTCTCAACTTGTGATTTTCACCTTGAGAGGTAACTTATCTTATTTCTTGTTTTTCATTTCTATACTTTTAATGCTATTTATAAATGTTCTTGGCATAAATACTTTTAGTATTATTGTTCTAAATCTTGTAACTCCCACTAAGGGTGAGTGAAGATCATAATATGAAAATATTTAGGATTTAAAATAAATGGATTTTTTTTAATTTTTGAGTCACCCAAAAGGAGAGATCACAAGTGTACTAGATGTCACAAAACACTCAAGTAAAAAAGAAAACTTATAAATCATGAAAATGCTTGAAAAATAACAAGCTTTCTTAAGACCCAAAATGGAATGTGAATCTATTTTAAATCACAAAAAATGAAATATGAATAGAAAATGTGATTGTTTGAATAAATCACCCCACTTTTAGAACCTGTAAGCAAATAAGGTGAGTAATTTTTCTTAGTGGGTCTTTGACAAGTGAAAGAGGTTGATTTTCTAGGTTTTTCCAACTCTTATATTTTGACATAGGAATGCATTCACCATTTAATAGGGATGATTTCACTAATTTTAAAAAACTTGCATGAAAATAGGAAAAAACACTATAAAATTTGAACAATAATGATATCAATGATTTGTAGGAATAATTTCATTAGTAACACAATAATTTTGTTGATAATAAAAGAATTTTACTAATAAATAGTAAAAAAATTGTCAAATGTTTAGATAATTTCAGTAATATTTGAAAAATATTTCTAATTACATGATCAATTTTGTTGATATCTAAATAAATTCATTGATAATAAAAAAATCCTCATAGATAGACTAGAGAAGAAAAATAATGAAAAATATTAATTTATCCATGAGTAAAGTTAATTTTTTCAATGATAACATCAATTTCACTTAAATAGCGACCAATTCATTGATATATAAAGAATAATTCTATGGATGATTTCACCAATAAGTAGTTGATTTCACTAATTGATAAGATAATTTCACTCATAATTTAAACAAGTTCACCAATATATAAAACCTATGTAGGAAATATAGAATAAAAAACAAAATATAGTGATGATTTTTCCAATTACTATTCAATTTCATCAATTAATATAAAAACTGGAATGAATTCACTATTTTCATGAATGAATTCACCAAAATGTAGAAAATATACATTGTTGAAAATTAAGAACTAAAAAGAGGCAACAATAATCAAATATTAGTCAAAGGAAGGATGATAAAAAGGATCAAAAGAAAGATTTGGGTTTCTACTCCAAATGGGTATGCCATATGTGTCATTGGGAATATTGCTTAACCACATTTTCATCAAGTTAGTTATAGTTAATTAATAAAACAAAATTAAATGAAATATACTTAGGATCCTAAGACTTTGTGACAATAAAAAGATTATTTTTTTATTTGATGAGGTAAAAGATAGGTTTTACAAAGACCTGGAACCACCAAAGTGTATTAAAAAAGTTTTAATCAGCCATAAACAAGGTCAAGAAGCCAAAAACCAAAAGAAAAACAAAACTAGAATGAGATAAAAAAAATTATGAAACTATAATAGAATTAGGAGGAAAGTCCTTCCTAAGGGTCTTCATCATCTTTAGTTTCCTTCATTGGAATGATCTATTTTTTCTTAGAAACATTTTCTCAAGTGTGGTTCCTAGGGCCTTCAGTAGCTTCATCAGGGAAGATCATTTATGGGTGATTTTTTCCTTCAAACTACATGGGGGATTGCTTAGGGGGGACCCCCTTGGAGGATATTTGAGGGGGCATTTTAAAAAAATTAGTGATTGAAAGGTAGGGGACTGAATGGGCTAAGTAGATTGGATAAAAGCTTAAATTATGGCTTTGGCCTATCTATGTAATGAGTTATAGTCTTGAATGAGTATGGATAGACCCAACCTTGATTATTAAACCTTGGAATTAAAGTTTACCAATTATAGTTTTTTCCTTTCTAGCTCATCAATCATAATGGGTTTTCATTCCTATGTTGTCCTCATAGGGGTACCCATTTCAAGTGAGATATGTTTTAGTTTAGGGATAAATAGATTTAGGGGGAGCTCATGAGCTGGGAATTTGATAAGTTATCTTAGGGTTTGAGATCAAAGGGCTAGTGGGATCCCTTAGTGGGATCCTCTATAGGGGAGTCCTCTTAGTAGTTCTCCTTAGAGAAAGAACTCCTGGAGGAAACCTCCCTGCCATAAATGGCATGGCCATGCTTGATTAGAAGGAGAATGAAGCCTTGGTAAAGGATGATATTAGTGTCATTCACTCAGTGTAGTAAGATTATACTCTCAAGGAAATTTAATAGAAAGTATGTTAGACTAATTTTGTATCCAATAAAATGATTAAGTAGTAGAAAGTGGTGGGAAAATATAAGTATATATTTACCTTCTAGTGTCATGTAACACATGATTGAAGGAAAATGTCTAGCCACTAGCACATGAGATCAAAACATAGAAATATTTTTTTATCCATCTATACAAAGTCATTCATCCTTACAAACATTGAAGTAAATTTTGCTTTTTCAATTTATATTTGAAAGCTTTGGTGCCTACACATGACATTCTAGTCTCTTTGACAATGAATTCCTATGAAACATTGATAGTGATACCATATATGGTCACTTTCCACTTATTTTACGACACAAAAAAGTCATAGGCAATATCAAAATTATGTTTTGTGATTCACTTAATGAATTTAGTGATTCCTTGCTTTTTCAACTTCTTCCAAACTTTTTTTAATTCATAGACCTCCTCGCAAGAAATGGGTTCCAATCTATCCCTATCACCACTCATGGAGACTATGTTCACAGTGTCAAAGTGGGTAGAATGAAGTTTATGGATGGTTTGGATTCAAAAAAATAATGAATGGTTATGTAATCCCACTGAAGGCTCATAAAAATAATCAAGTCCCCTCTTTTTATAATAATTGTGGATCAACCTAATTAATATCTACCCCTTCGAGATGAGTTCATACACGTTCATAGAAATGATTTTTTTAACACACATTGGTACCTTTAGATCATATGGAGTTAAGGACATTATTTAAGATGTTTCTTTCACTATGATAGTTAGTTAAAAGGTAGAGTTTAACTTTAATATTGGTGAGGTGGTTGGTCACCCCATTTCCTTCCCTATAGGTATGTTTAAGTTGAAAATGAGACATGACCTTTAAGATATGATTTAAGTCATCAATTATGTCCTTGATGGTGTGGAAATAATATAAATATTAGTTAATAATGAAAATATTCATATTAAATACAAGCAAACCTCCATTAAAAACATCTTTGCATAGAATGTGGCTTGGATGTAGTGTCTAATGGTCTTCATCAATACCAAATGTGTTGAGACATATTGATTTAATTTATGTAATTATTTATCTTGGAGATAAATTAGCATAGGTGATGCATAAGGGGATTTTATAAATCGTCAACACTTCATTATATATCTTGAGCATAATGAATTGTAATATAATGAGATCTATTTATAATGATCTAGGATTAATGAGGAACTTTTATCTTGAAATCAAAATGAATGGTCATAAAATATTCCTAAAGAGTGAACATGGATTAGCACATGAATCACTAACTTGATCCCTTCATCTTAATATAGATGAATTTTTGAGGATGATCTTTGAAAATATCAAAGGAAAATTAATATAAACCCTTCATCTTATTTCCAAGATGAAGGGCATACAATTCTCCTAATATCTTTATGAGAGTCAATTTAGATTATTCATATTATTTTCAAGATGAAGTGAGGATAATCATTCCCAATAATCCACATGGATCACCCATGTGGGCCCTTCATCTGTTTCAAATATGAAGATTTGAGAATTCTCCTAAAATATCCCACAAGATCCATTAAAAGCCTTTCATCTTGTCTCCAAGATGAAGGGTAGAGAATAATCTTGTATATTTATTTTTGAAAGATATTGAGGGTTAAAAATGGCCCTCACCAATTTATATATCAATAATGAGAAAAAAATAATAGTTTTGGAATGTAAACTAAATCTTTAGAGAAAAAAGACAACACCAAAATTTGGTAGATCAAAAAAAATTATGGAACAAACCCTAAAACCAAAGACCATAATTTAAAATAAACTAGGAACATGAAGGTATAATCCACATATCCTAGCCTACAATGGGGATAAAAACCACAACAAACACCAAAGGCTAATAATAACATACAATAAAACACCATGACCAAAACCAAAGACCAAATGAAAGTAGAATTATAATGTAAAGCATTACATGAAGCCAAAAAATAAAGACCAAGAGAGGAATGTATCCAAACTAACCACTCCTTACGTGTTCATCAGATGAGTATACCGATAGATTCCAAACCCAATCCTACAAAACCAAGTGGAGGGCATCCATATAGTAAAGTGATGGGATCAAAACTAGATATAAAGTGGAAAACCATATCAATCCAAGTAAATAGAAAACCATGGATTAAAAAAGCATAAACTTATTCAAAAGTACATGAAACCTATAAATGCCATACACACCATATCCTTAACCACTAGGATTAAGAATCACTACAGGGATAAGGAAATAATTTCCACTTGAACCTACATACACTTTCATGTAGTGGAAGATATACGTCCTTCTAAATCTCAACAAGAAATAATGATGGGCTAAAAAAAATGGAGATCAAATGAAACCACTTTGCCTTAAGGGAAACCAAAATGAAACTATCACTCAAAACATGTAACCACTCCTTTATAAACCATAAAAAATTCACATCAATAATGAACCATAGGTGGATAGACCAAACCCTCTGGCCACAAAGGACATGGAAAACCTAGCCCTCAAAGACCCAAAACGTTGTCTTATACTAAGACACTTGATATCCCTCTATAGACTTACATTCATAACCAAGATCAATTATAAAGTCAGCTGATACAATTTTAGATTAAGATCACATTTCACATTGTTGTCTCTCTTCAAAATTAGTACATCACTTTATTTAAGGTTAGCTTTTAAATTATAAACTTATCCACTTGATTTTATTTGGTTTTTTAAAACTTCCTTGAATGTTTCTTGAGATTTTTTTGGCCTCTATAACATCCAATCTTATTTTACAAGAATCTAAACTTTTTTAAATCTCTTTTTGAACTATGCTTGAATCGTTAAACATGTGACTTTTCATATAATCTTATTATCATCTTTTAGGATCAATATTTAATATGTTTATTTGTATACATGTTTTAAACCCTTTTTTAAGAAAATAATCTTATATAAAGCATATTCTCATCAATTATTACTTCCAAAAATGTGCTTACACATATCAATAACATGGATTCTAAGAGATATGAAACTAATATATTTTTATAGGTCAAATTGGTCTTCTAAGACCAATTTAATTATCCAAACCTTTTCTATAAAATTTATATATTAAAACTAGGTTAATCTTGTATATTCAAAAATACCTTTGAAACAATCCTATTTTAGGAACTTTTTTGGGCTATCGAATTTGCACACAATCATTACAAAGGTATATCAATAGTGCATGGCTAAAGACTCCATTTTCAAATTCATCCAATATTGAAATACACACTTGCTATAGCTAAAAAATCAAAGTATAAAATGAATGAATTAATATGAATTATATCATAACTAATAGGTTCTATGGAATTAAGCAAGTTATTTGCTTGGATTTGTATATAATGTTTTATAGCATCAACTTGAGCATAATTAATTACAACTGCATTGAAATTTATGTGGGCTTCATAGAATGATACTAAATTAAAATTTCACAATCATGATCCTAGATCAATCGATTCTATAGCATTGATTTTCTTCTTCTAATACTTTCAAATGATAATTATGTAATCTAGGATGCTTTTAATATTATAAAACCCTCTACTTATCTAGTTTTAGTCATCCCCTATTATTTATTTTCTACAAACCAATAATTTTAATCTTTTTCAAAGATTTATATTCATTAGTCATGATCAAAATGATTTAAAAAAATACTAAAAAACATTCAACGATTTCATTTTCAACTAGTTACCCTCTCTGTTACATTGTTTTTGACAACCCTTTATGACTTGTGCACATAAAATTTCATGCAATTTTTTACAATCTAGAATACACATTTACAATTTTATGTATAATGTAAAGCATCTAAATAAAGGATATTTCAATTTATTTCATTTATATTATATTGATCAAAATTTTAGGAGATTTGACATGGATTTAACTTCTCCAACATTATCTTGAATAAGCAAAATCATAGGCGTCCAAATCAACACATTTTCCTTTGAATGTCTTAGTGACTATCAAATACATGAAAAAATAACCCTTCTAACCTAGCTAGGTCAAAAAATGCAGATTTTATATCTTTGTCCTTGAATATTATAAAATAATTGATCAGATTAATTGAAATATTAAGGTGCATTTAAATACCTTTAGAGAGTCAAATAAAATTACAAAAATCTTTCTTTTATTTATGAGTAACCAACTTCTATCCTTTATTTATCATGAAAAAACTTCATTCTTGATTACAAAACCTATGAATTTATTTTGTTCACATTAGAGACTTAAAGATATTCAAAACTCCTTTATTCTTCTATTATCCAAAATGAATATACAAGATTATAACATCACATAATTTACATATACATACCTATAGGTCTATAACCACTCACCTACCTATATCTCCTACATCTTTTCTACTTATACATCTATTTATTTAATTTATTAGGCTCCTTACTATGTGGTGTAAGATGTATCCTATTTTACAACTTTAGATTAATATTAGATAAGATGAATATTCTCTCTAATTATATGCCTTATTTACATCTTACATAAAACGCTTTCCTTTAGATACACTTTAGTATAGATTTTTACTTTTACACAAGAGAATGAACATTTACATAGGTAAATATTTATTCTTCTGCACTCTATTGACCTTTTAAGGTCATTAATAGGTCTATAACCTTCATAAGGGATTATAATCTTATATTCAAATATTCAAATATATATTTGGAAGGAGA